>BGNK01000512.1:2174-39001 GCA_003297005.1 Symbiodinium sp. clade A Y106
TTATATTATGGGTTTAGGTTGATTGTTATGATTTTGATTGTGGTATAGGATGTTGTTTTGATTTGGGTTGAACTTGATGGTGGGGTTTGCTATGAACTCGGGGATGACAGTTTCTTGCTGCACATTCCTGCACGTTGCAACTTGGGTCCCCTGCAGCTGTCGTAATGCAAGGATACCGAGGGCACCTGGGAGAACCGCGGTGTGTCCTTCGGGCACCGAGGCCCGGGCCGAAGCCCTAAGCCAGCGAGAGTTCCCACGGGCTAAAGCTGCGCTGAGGCCAGTGGAACCAGATGCACATCCACAACCGCTTCATCTTCACACAGATCCTAGGAAGCAAAGGCTGGGTCATGTCACCGGCCCAGGCATTCCCGGAGGATGCCGAAGATCGCCATTCAGTCATTCCCATAACGCACCCGGCAATGTGCAGTCCCTTCTTCAAGCGCGAGCAGAAGCACAGCTATGCACCGCACAAGCTGGGAGTGGAAGACTACATCCAGAATCAAACAGAGGCAGGTGTCGAGTGCGTGCTTCACGCAGGAGAGGCTCTGTATGTTCCCGGGCACACGTATGACCTAAGCTGGTGGCATGGCACCTGTGATTTGGGTGACTGGAATGCTGGGGTCACCTCAATATTCCACACTCGCGGCAAGCACTGAGCTTGGGTTCCTGGCACGGCACCCATGCGGAGTGAGCTCGTCGTTCCGGAAGAATCCTGAAGCAGAGGTCTGTGAATACTAGAATACCTGCGGTCTCTTGTTTTATTTTAAGCGGTTGCAAGGCAAAATGCCAGGCGGCGCAGTGACATCCTCAAGGGATTATGGAAAAAGTAGAAAACTTGTGCGTTTTGAAAGATCTTCCCTGAAGCAGCCCTCAGTTTACACAGCGGGAACGCAAGGCTCTCGAGGCTCCGGGTTGACTCTCGTTCTGCTTTCCGTGTGCTGCTCCTTGAGGACATGTCTTCGGAGCTCCAGAAGCGCGCGGCCGTGCGTCTTCGAATTCTGCGCTTCCCGCCGGTCTTCGAGGACCCCTGCCGGCCGTGCCTCATGATCCTGTCGTCGTGTCCTGAGCATCGCGCAGGTTCAACTGCCAGCAGGGCAGGAGGCCACGGGGCGACGCCATGTTGCTTCGAGCGCCGAGAGTCGAATGAGCTTGTTGCAGGCGCCGGGACGAGTGGTCGGCCTGAAGCTGACCTGGCCTGTTTAGGACCTTAGGGTTTGGGTGGCCATGGCATGCACCACGCCGCAGGTCCGTGGAGGGTCTGTGGGGCATGTTTGGGCCAGGTATGACCCTCCGATGAATGACAGGGATGCGGGCTTGACGATCAAAGATATAGTGCCTCCAGAGCCCAGATCTGGAAGTCTGATCTAGGCATGTGCATGTTTGTGGAACAATTCGAGCAGCCAGGGTTGCAGCTGGGGAAACCTCTGCTGGAAAGGTACCGGACAGCCGCATGGATCACCACAACAGAAGCTGCGTTGAGCTTGGACCTTACAGCACATCTTCGCCGCCCGAATTAACAGACAGCGGTGGAATGCTGTGGCTGTGCAGGGGGAGCCGCTTCCACTTGGTGGTGATGTCCGGCTTTCGAATCGAGGGTGCCTGTGCTGCAGTACATGCAGCTGCTACTTTCTGTTGAGCGGTTAGTCTCGCCTCGTTGACTAGATTGAAGTCAGTCAGTGTAGCTGAAGCAATATCAGTGAATTAGGTTCCCATCAAGTTATGACGGGGTGGGTTCGAGTTTGATGTGGTGCCCAGGGAGTCTCGCATTCTTGATCTGCTTGTGCTCGACTGAGCCATTTCAAAGCCCTAGCTATGTGTTCCATGAGCCGACGAAACGATGGCTGCAAGAGAGGCTGCGCACATGACCCCTCCCATGCAATCTTCCCACACCATCCCTTGGGGCTGGGGCAAAATCCGACCGACCCGGTCCTTGTAGGAGTGAATGGAGTTCACGGAGCTGGACAGAAGCTTCAGCGAGCTCTCCTGGAGGCCGGGCTAAGGAGCAGTGAAGCTCACGTTCCCTGGGAAGGTGCCTGTGAAGTTTCGCCGCACGACAGCTTTCCTTGGCTCGCAGCCTCACAAAACGTCCGTCTCCACATAGCACAACTTCATATGGGATGCCACAATACGGAAGACTACGACAGACCTGACGTATGGAGAGCCCGAGTTGCTTCCTGAACATGCTGTGCTGCCAGCTGGGGGTCTAAGAGATGTTTGCACAGGATTATGACATCGATGCCGTTCGACCGCAAATGTGCCAGTTGGACAGGGGGCTGAATCCTTATCGAACCAATGTTTGGCAGTTGCTGGATGTTACCCTAGGGCCTTCACCATTAGTCAATCGTTTCCCGAATGACAATGCATAAGACGCATTTGTGGCGAAGCCTCCCTTTGCAAGTTGCATGAACCATGCTCACTCGATTTCTGCTGCATGCAGCAGCCTGCTGGAAAGAAGCGGGTTCTTAAACGAGTTGAGTGTGTTGTTCGTGAGTCACTCAGGACGAGCTTTCTGGCGATGACCGTGGGCGCTCGCCTCGAGGTGCGGGTGGCTACGCCACCCGGGCTGCGGACAATGCCGAGCGCCGCATCGCAGATGCACCCTCGCCGTGGGTTGGGAATGTTAGGGAGCGCCGCGGACCGGGGGAGGGTTGTTGCGAGCGGGAGCCAGGGTCGAGAACCAATGGACTTCGGGGGCCGTCGCCGCGGCCAGAAGATGGCACCGTGGATGGGCCAGGCGGGACTAATGACTAGCTGCATGTGGCTGAGTGGGCTTTCAGGAGCTTTGTTGATTAGAGGCCTTTGGAGCAGCGCCAGTGCAAGAGAAGCCGGAGCTGTCCGGCTTGGACCGCCTTGTGCTGTGAAATGCTTCGACACTCATGTCGTGGTGCACCATGCAACCCATACACGGGCGGTCTGGTGATATCCGAAAAAGTCATCGGACTTGAGCTGCAGATTCTCTGCGGCCCTGCCCTCGTGCGTTCCTTCGTGGTAGGCCATCCTGGCTGCAGGACACCCACCGGCCCAAGGAGAAGGTGTCAGAGCTGCGAGACATTTGTCTGCGATAGCTTTGGACGTTCTCTCGTTGGAAGGTCTTCGAGCCGGGTTTCTCGCGCTGAGGACTACTCTTCACGGCTGTGGAATGCTGGTGGTGCTGTGGCGGCCGGCGCCGAGCCGCCCTCCACTGCGCCAGTGAAACGGAATGTCGTGGAGGCATGGGCGAAAGGGGCGAATTTGATGCCACGGGGAGCGTAGGCCAAAATCCAGGCCGTGTGGAGCTGTGCAGGATCGGGAGCTTGCGCTCCTGACGGGCAGACAGCGCACTGCCGGGCCGGCTGTCTCAGATTTGCTGTCATGGTGCGGTGGCAATCCTTCTTGGACTTTGGCTGGTAAGGACTGGCGTGCGAGAACATCAGGAGGACAAAGAGCCTCGAAACCTCAAGGAGAGGGAAAAGAGTTCCGTAAGGAAGGACAAATCAGAAAAGACCAAGCACAAGCATGGCAAAGAGAAAAAGAAAGACAAGCACAAGGCGAAAAAACACAAGAAGGACAAAAAGGCAGGCATTCCAAGTCAGCTCTCCGAGAGAATTCTTCATGTTTTGCGATCATTTGGCCGCTTAGCACGTGCAATCCCTGAAGGGCAAGAAACGCAAAAAGTCGAAAGACAGCTCCTCTTAGCAGCGAGGTGAAGGCAGGATGCAAGCCAATGCTTTTCGAAGTTGGCATTGGCAGCTACACCAGCTGGGAATTACACGAATAATCTTGTTGGGTGCTGGAGCAGCATGTTGCGAAGGTGTCTGCAGCACGCTTGGCATCACTTGCAGCAATGTCTTGCCAACGTTGCAATTGCAACCCACTGGACGACACGAGTGAGGAGTTGGCAGCCTATCCCGTAAGCCAGTAAGCACTTCAGGGCAATGATTTCTGGAAGCTGGGCGATTTCTGCTAATTGCTGTCCATCATGCCGTGCTACCTGTACATAGGACCGCGGAGACCAGAGTGACAAAAAGCTCTGTGCAGAGTCGGAGCTACTGTAGCAATGTAGCAGGAAGAAATCGTGCGAGTCTGGAGTTTAGTCTAGTCACTTAGTCTAGAGGACCGCCGAAACGCCTGCCTGGGCAAGATCTGAGAAGTGTCAGCTCGAGTTACAGTTGCCAGGCGCGATCTGGGCCCATCCATCTGGTGATCCGCCGGGTCGGATCCTCGGAGTTCCAGTTGGGAACGGCCGGTTTCGCACTGCGTGTCTGTAAAGCCGAACAAGTCATGCCATTGATGCCCCCAAGCTTTCACAGAGCCATATAGCTTCGTCGTCGTTTTCTCATGCCACGACCAGCTGCATCTGTGCAGTTGCTCATGCGGTTGCTCATTCGTGCTCGCAGGCGTAAGTTATCGTAGTAATGATTGGCCTCGCTAGGTCGGGTCCCAAACCCTCATCGATGCTACAAGTACAGAGCGAACTGCCCGGGATAGCGGGCGTGCCAGCCAGAAGCCCTGCGTGCCTCAGGTTGATAAGCCTCCAGCGGCCGGTCTTCCACGGAAGGCTAGCTGTGGTTTCTTCGACTGTTTTGTAATCGTTAAACTGCGCTCGACTTCGTCCCGACCGGGGCTTCGGACATGAGCCATCGATGCTTCTACGGCTTCATTACATTTCTTTCCATTCCATTGTAAAAAAGCAAAGAAAAAGGACACAACAAGACCAACCCACGAACCCCTGTCACTCGTGTGTCTTTGCGCTGTGCTTGTTTTAATTCAGTTACAATGGGTGGGAAGGAAGCGTGAACTGAATTAAAACAGCAACAGCACAACACACACGCCCGTTCCAGGATTTGTCTGTCCTGTCTCGTGAACTGGTGTCAAGTGAATGGTGAGTGTGAGAAATGAAAGGAAGAAAGAACAAAGAGACACAGTGGTAAGGGAACGCACGCACTGTTCTCTTTGCTTTCTTCCTTTGGCTTCGGGGCTGATTGGACCTGTGACTTCGGATTCCTTGGGCGAAACATCTCGCGACCCTGCTGCCGCAAGGCGATGAACCGATTCCGTAATGCGTGCTGGTGCTCAGCGTTGAAATGAGCAGCCTCGGGTCACTTCGATTTGCAGCTTCAGATTTTCTGATGTTAGGATGCGAGCCATGTCCGGGGCGCGCCTGGCTGGGATCCCGACATGGGCAGTTCGTAGTATCGTGCCGCATAGGCATCCGCATCTGACTTGTGCCGGAATGCCAGACACGTTCACAGGGTGATGAGCTGGACACCGGAGCAGCCACCCATTCGCTTGCCGAGACTCTCCCAGCAGAGGCCTGGGTGTTTTTGCGAATGTCCACATAATAAGGGGTTATTGAAGGCGCGTCATTCGCCGGGTATGCTCTAAGGGTACACGTCATGTCAATGTGATGTTGAACTGGAGCAGCTCCGACACGCGAGTGTGCTGCTGCTTGGTCTACGAAGTGTGGACAGTAGACGAGTCACCGATGCTCAGATCTCCGAGGAACCGTATGCCTAAACGACGCAAGCGCTACATGCTTGGAGCCATCCTTTGGGTCGTCTGGTGAGTTGAAGAAAGCTGTATGCTCGTGAGTTCGAGTTCGAAAGTACAACAAAGATCTCCAGTCCTGAGAAGTAAAACCCTTGCCGCAGGGCTGGGGCCATGTGCTCAAAGCTCAGCTGGACAGCGTGTACAGACTCTCGGTGACCACCTGCTCTGATGCGTTGAGTCCAAACTGAGGTTGAGAAAAGGAGACGCTCGCCAACAGGAGCCGCGGCCGAGCTTCGATGTCGGCCTTTAAGTCTGCCCCCTGAAGCATCGGGTGCCACAGGAGGCAGCGGCCATGGACAGGCCCAGTCTTGTGTGGATTATGATCTTGCCAGATATTGCCAGAGAATGCCTGAGTTCAAGTCAATCTGCCAAGACTCTGTGCTGAGTTCGGTGGATTTCGCGGCGACCATGCCACCGGGAGCTATGAGATCGGCAGTCAGGCGCTAGGGCGGACGGATTTCACGCCCTTCCTTGCCTCCATACTCTATGTGGCAAGGATGTCGTCTCTGATGTAGAAGCAGATTGCTGGCATGCACTTCTCGGTTGATGGGTTGATAGGGCTGATAGGGTTTGGACGGATGCATGTGTCGGACACGCTGCTTAAGAGTTCTCAGGCAAAGATTGAAATACTGTAGCCGTTACCTTCTTTCATTGAATAGGCAAGAGCCGCTGGCTGCTCCAGCCTTCTTTTGGTGTGTGTGGTGCCTGTTGTATGGCAGACCTGGTCAAGCTCTCTGGTAGGGAACTCTGCGGCAAAGACTGCTGCTCCTCAAGGTGCTGAGAGGACTTCTAGATTCTAGAGGTGCTGGTGCTTTGATCGTGCTCCGTCTGCAGAACTTCATGGCCCCGTCTCGTGGCATCCGGTCTTGCATTGACCTGAAGTCTTGTTGCAGGTTCAACAACGTAAAGCCCTCGGACTTGCGGTCGTTTTGAATTGCTCACAGATGCTATCAAGCACAGCACGAAGTCACCTGAAAGAGAAAGTGTAGGTTTGTGCACGCATCCTGCGCCATTCCAAGGAGGTGTCTGTGGCAAATGCGGAGCGAGATGTAGTGTTATCCTGAGTTGGGAGTGAGTTGTTAGGCTAGTGGTTAGGGTTGGCCAAAGTCAGGGCCGAAACACAATTGGAGAAAAGCAGGGCCCTTCAGCGGTAAGGCTGCAGAAACAGATGTGAAGTGAAGCAATTCGCGAAGGACTGGAGTGAACGGCACAGTGTTGATGCAGCCTCGAAGTTCATGGTCCTCCGGGTCTCTATGACTCTAGGCCTTAAAGCGATGATGCGTCATGCAACACTAAGACCACTAGGATGCACTCCTCCTGAGGTAAGCCCCATGATGTCGGAGATCATGCGCCAGTGCCCAAAACGGAACTGCTGCTGCGGAGACCAGGGCATGAGCAGCTTTGAATTGCCGCGCAATCACTGTCGATCATTTCGGACATCGGAACGAGCATCAGTATACTGAGTATACCTTCCGCTTCACGTCGACACTTCACCTGCATGCAGAAGACTCCCTGGTGCTTGCTGAGACAACTTGGACTACGATGATCCCTTTGCGCGAACTGGTATGCTGGGCTCCTGGAAGATGCATACGCTGGCATGCAGGCAGCACGGCTTCAGACTGAGTTGCCGTATTTAACAGTTGCTTTGTGATGGGGGTGAGCACAGCAGGCAGCTTTAGCATGCGCTTGGTTTTCGTCATAGAAAGAAATCTCTCAGCGTGTTGGCGCAGAGGCAGCAGGTTGAGACCGGGAGTTTGCCAGATTAAGTGGATGTTCAGACCGTGTACATGCTGAAGCGGCGGCAGGATGCGGCAGGTGGAAGTCGTTTAGTAGCCGTCACAGTTGCGGCAGTAGGGGCAGCAGCAGTTTAAAGACAAGGGGCAGTCGCAGTAGGAACAGTTCAGAACCGCTCCACACCTTCAAGCCGTGAGGTTCAACCGTTGGAATGTACATGTAGCACTTGTCGAGTAAAGTGAGCTCGCCAAACCTTCTGGACGAGAAAATGACGTACTTCCAGTCTTTTTGGTTCAGGTGCTTTTCTTCCCTTAGCCAGCTACAAAAGCTGCAGCCGTCAGTGTAGCGCTGCACTTCAAATGCTTGGCCGGCGCTGTTCTGGGGCTACTGGCCTCCGCACCAGCGACGGTTTTGTTCAAGGTTTGTTGCCAGAGCATCGGCCAACCTTCGTAGAAAAAACGACTTTCCGGACTGTCGAGAACTTGCAAGTTCGAGGATATGCCCATTTGTTGAAGTGCTTCTCGATTCTAGCAAAACAGTTTGTAAGCGCATGATGTGAGATTTTTGGCAGTTCCTGAGCAACATCCGCAGAGCTGCAGGGAGCAGGAGGAGCAGGAGGCGGGGACGCGCAGGGAAGAGGAGGAGGAGGCAAAGGTAGCAGGAGGGGAGCATTTAGTTCGCGGAGACTGGGTGGTCGTGATGGCCGGAGTGGTGGTGGCGGTGCTGGTTAATTACAGGCTGCAAGCCTGTTTCCTTGCTTCGTGCCTGCTTTTTGGGCATTTCTGATTTGGTCTGCTCAGGTCCATGATCTCCATGACCTCAGACGTCTCCATGCCGACTACTCCGCAGGCGCAGAGTTCACTGGTTTAGTGCCGATGCTTGCCAGTCTGAACCCAGTTGCAGGTACCGCAAATCAACCCACTGTCTCCAGGGCATGCCACATCCGTGGCCAGCCTCACGCTGACAGAGGTGAACTGGAATCTTGAGGGGATGTCTGTGGTGCCCTCCCCCGTCCTCCGTCCTCATTCTGTACTGAGTGCACTGATAAAGCCAAAGGCCAAAGGCCAAAGGTTTTTTGTTGATTTCTTTGGCAGGGTGAAGGGCAGCCAGGTGAAGTTGCAGAGGCAGGACGTTTCATGCTGAGACAGTGAGAGCACAGTCCTGCGCTCCCGGGCGGCTCGGAGTTGAGAGTTCTATTCCGCTTGGCTTGCAGTTGCAGGTGACGAACAACCTCGCGGATGCTGCTGCTGAGGCTGGGAAATGTGCACTGCATATCATGGAAGAACTGGACTCGACTTGCTTCGACTTGCGCCGAGGTGGCCCAGCAGGAAAATCAAAGACTCCAAGCCGGTGCAGAGCAGGCCAGGTTGCTTATACTTGCCGTTGCATACCGGGCGGCGTTGCTCAACTGAAGGCTCACGACAGCGATGAAGCTGAACGCGAAGCAGATGCCGCCAAGGCCGAATGAACCTTACCCTGAGGACATAGCATCGTTCTGCGACCGCAAAAGACGTGTGGAGTTTGGTTCTTGAAAGGTGCTGGCAGTGGAGATGAACAAGCGGCAAGCGGCCCTGGAGAAGGTCCCAGCAGCAGAGCGATTGGGATTTGCGATGTGCGGAGCCTCCGAGCTTTGCAGGCGCTGCAAGAAGAAATGATGAAGCGGCAAGCGCAAATGGAGAAGGCCCACTTCTTCGGGTTCGAGGGCTCGGGATCGGACAAGTTGCGGATGCATTGATTAAGACAGATTGAGACAGTCATAGCTTGAAGTGCCTGGCCGTGCTCGCGCGAAGCAGGAGCTAGCAGAAAAGGCAGCGCAGCGGCGAGCCCAAATAGAGAAGGCCAGCGGCGAGCCAGGAGTCAAGTCTTGGGACCCTGCCCCACCGCCCTTCCGCAGACTCCGCGGTCCGCAGTTGCAGCACAGGCCTTGGCGGAAGAGGCGCAGCGGAAGCAGGCGGCCCTGGAGCAGGCAACCGGTCTGCAGAGCTCCGCTCTGCTCCGCTCGTGAAGTGACTCGGAGTTGTGAGAGCCAGAGCTTCTCTGTAAATCGCGCGGAGGCTTGGGCCGAGGAGGAGGCGCGCCTGCGGATTCTGCAGGCCCAGAGAGCCGAAGAGGCGCCTGGCCCTGGCGCTCTGTGAGGAGCGGGTTGCGGCGTAGCGCTATTCTGGGCCTTTGCCTTTGCCAGGCCGCAGCAGCTTCGGCCAAAGCCCAGGAGCAGGACCGTGGGATGTAACCATGGGCGGCAGCTCCGATGCCCCATGCTGTGTCATGCTGCACTGTGTCCGTGAGGAGGCGAAGCAGGCCTTTCATGAGGTCGGGAGTAGCTTCTGATGCTTGCCCATGCGATGTGGTACACCTGCCTCAGCCAAACTTCCGTGAGCTCGTTCTGAAGGCCTTGGTTCGCAGCGCGATGGTTGAGTCGCACGCAGACACGAAGGCTTGGATAGTTGGCGAAAGTGCCGGGCGGCAAAAGCTGTGAGATTGGCATGGGCAAGGAGAAAGCCGACGCAAAGCAAGCTTTCAACGAGGCCCTGCCAGTTCAGCTCGCCGTCCGAAGCCTCTGCACTAGTCCAAGATGCGCCATGGTGTGGTTTTGGAAAGGGCCACCTGCGCAGGCCTTGGCATTGGCCATGATGGCCAAGGCTCCCATTGAGGCTGGGGTGCACATAACGTCACAGCTTCTCGGAATCGTCAGCCCATACGCCGAAATGCCCCAGACGTTTGCCAGGTGCAAGCCAACGAAGGGGAAGAGGTCGAAGTCGACGTGCCCGAGGGATTGAAGGCGACCAGCACTGTTGCTAGACCTCGCTGTCCACGCCGGGCTTGAGTCTGTCGGTTCAGCCGTGTGGAACCCGTGGCGTCTGTTAGTCGGCGCACCTCAATTGACTCAGCGCCCTCGTCGAAAGTCGCCCATGCTTACGCTTACTCCCAGCCTCGGTTCTGTGTGCATGCATTGCGCAGTTTAGACGAAAGGCTGGGGACGTGTTCCACATTCTCTGGGAGGGTGAGGAATACGAGCTTGCTGGCACCTCAGCTTTCAGGCCTTGCACTCGCGGCCGCCCATTCAGTACAAAAAGCTCAGGCGTTGTTCGCGCGTTTCTTTTTTGTGCGAGTCTTGCCAGCTTAGGCCGTCCCAGAGGGTGCCCGCCCTGGAGACCCCATGCGTGTCCGCCTCACCCACGAAGCGCAGCAGGCGAAAGCTGATCATAGGCAAACGGCCGCCAAAGGCCGGGAAGGCAGTTGAGACTTGCAGGAGAAGTTGAAAGTCGTCGTGCCGGAAGATTTCCAGCCAGGGGACTCCCTGAGGGTGGAGTGACTTGGTGAAAGAGAAGCCATCTCCCGAGCTCTCTCTGCTGTGCCCCAATGAGGAAGGGCGGAAAGAAGTACGATGTCGTGGTGCCCGATGACATGAAGCCAGGCGAAATGCTTGAAATCGCTGTGGAGGACTGGTGTGTGGCCTCCGATGATCACGGGTGTTGTCGAAGTGTGCGTAGCAGCTGGGGACTTGGCAGTGCGGTGGGGGACCCGAAGTTTACAAGTTATAGGCCAGGGAACTCAGCGGCAACCGGGTTGGCATGGGCATTCCGAGTTTCAAGTCAACACCTCCAGGAACAGGCCAATCAGCCGAATCCCTCGAGCTTTGGCAGCTGCCTCGGTGATATGGCAATGCGTGTAGCATCTTTTGTCAAGTCCGGCCGTCTGGGACCAACAGTCTCAAATCCAAATACTGGCCTTTGGTACATCAGACCATCGATGTTTGTGCAAATCCTTCGCATCTTGATTGAGGCATCTAAAATCTAAAATGTAAGCTTGCGAAAGCTTTGTTGCTGCTTGTCCCTCCGCAAGCGGTGCCATGATACAGGCAACTCGCAACCTTCTGTCATGCCACCCACGACGACGCAGCCAAGGAAGGAGGCGTGGCCGTGTGTTTGTGAAGAATTCGGGCTGCGATTGTGGAACATGCATACCTAGATGGCAAATAGGTTGATGAATGAATGCATAAGTTAAACAGACGGTGAATATATTATGACTTGTTCTGCCGTTGTTAATATATCTGGGCTCCATTGTGACTAGTTACCATTTAAGACCCCGCGGAGCTGTCATTGGCGTGCCATGTGGGTGACAAAAAACAGAACAAGTCATGAGCAAAAAAAGAAATACAGACATAAGAATTAAAGGCAAATAAGTCAATAGACACATGAAATGAATATTTGCACAGGAAATCAATAAATGGTCTGTACCGGGCAGTAGTTTCACTGAGCTTGCTGGCGTCTAAGAGAGCTCGCAAGACTTGTCCGAGTTGTGAGAATCAAGAGAAGAGAGAAGAGAAAAGGGATAGAGAGACAGAGAAAGAGAGAGGGAGACTGAGACGCTTCAATGTGCGGAAAGAAAGACTGAGACGCTTCTTGGTGCAAGGTCCGACTGGACGTCCCGAGCTCGCAGAATTCTTTGGGGGCCGCGAGCTGAGCAGAGTCGGCAGCAGAGAAACGAGCTGACGTGTTTCTGCTGCACACAGACACAGGCTGCTATGCTCACCCATGCCTTACCATGTCCACCTGCATGATGTGCGAGGCAGCTTCGCCGATGGGTGCCCCTGGCTTGTCGGACGAGACTTCGGATCTCCTGATCAGACTGAATTTCCTTGGGGGCAGCTTTGCAAAGGTTCACGTGCTGTCAAGTTATCTCCGGGTATTGCGCATGCCAGACAAGGTTGTCAAGTCTTTCTGTCTTACGGGCGCCAGGTGTGTCTGCGCTCGGGCTTGGGCCGGCCGTGTCTCGGCAGAACTTGGCAAAGGCCTTGAAAAGGGGTTCCGTCCTGCGAGCCCGAGGCTGGTGCGTCGAGTTCGCAGCTCGGTCTAGGCCAGGCCCGATACCGCTTTTCTGGTGATAGCGCGATAATTGGTGTTGAAAGTGCGTGTTGAAAGGGGCTGGCGATAACCGCGTCTGAGCGAGCTTGGCCGGACTTTGTCAACGTAGCATGCGTGTCTCGGTGGCTAGGTCCTTCAAGGACGCTGGGCCCGAACAACGGCTCCCAGAGGCGCCATCGGATCCTGATTCTCAGGGTCTTTAAGCATCTTAAGCTTTGCTTCAAGCTTGAACCTCCAAGTCCAAGGCCACCCGACATGACCATGAGCTCACTGCATTTCCGACCTGGGCTTGCGCCCCCGGGCTCGCGCTGGACACTTACGCTTGTCGTGGTGACAATGCCATGCTGCTGTTGCTCAGAGCCCTGGGAGGCATGCGTGCTGCGTGCCCAGGTACGATGGGCCCAGGTGGCTATCCGCCTCTCAGTTCCTCAGCCTCCTCGCCATTGCTCGCCAACGCTGGTGTCTCTTGCTCGGACGTGGTGCTTCTGCTAGCATGTACCTTACGAGTCGCTGACAAGGCTGCCACACTGCCGGGCCGGCGTGGTCCGCAGTCCATGGCCAGGGGCCCGGGGCTCTCTTCTGTGGACGATTGTGGTGTACTGTATCGTTTATGCAGCCTGGAGTGGAGCAGTGGACAGGGCACGGGGCGATGGAGGTAGTGTTTTTCATGCGTCGAAGAGCCACTCCCTGGTCGCAGAGTGCCAGTGCCAGGCGTCGATGCGGGCGCAAGGGCCAGGCGCGGGTTTGAGAGTGCCCGACCTCCGCTCCTCGCGCTGGCTTTGGCAGGTCTCATGACACCGGACGGCTGCTTGCTTTGGGAGGTGCCAGGGAAGAAGGGCCTCAGGTTCAGGTGTCTGTGGGGGCAATTGGGCGCACTTGACTCTTGACAGCTTCGTTGCTGACGCTCCAGGTGTGGAGTCAGATCCTACCACTGCTTAGACTCTGACGCATCCAACCCGCAGGTGAAGCTTCAGAAATCAGGTCCGGACGATCGCAAGCCACCCAGCCTCTGCTCAAGTGTTTGGTCCATGCGCAAGAGCCCAAGCTACGGAACCCGGCGCGCTAGTTCTGTCGCCTTGCTCTCTCTGCGTCTGACGATTCATGAAGCTCTTATTGTGCAACCTTATGTAGATGTCTTGTGCATAAACAGGAGTCAGCTTTTAGCAGACTTCCGCTCCATCCTACTTAGCAGCAATCCGAGACAAAGCTTGAGATCCAGCTTACCATGCAGCATGCTGCGCCATGTAGCCCGCTGCACACGTCGACATGTTCTCTTTCCTGCCACGGCCATTCGATAGTGCCTGCACGGAGATCATCAAGGCATGCAGTGCAGAAGGGCTGGAGGATGACGACGACGAGGCTGACGAGGAGCAGGCCGGGTTGGTACTGTAATGCGTGATTCGTGCGCTGCACATGAAGTCTAACAGCTGCGCTCCGTGACAGGCCGGACAGGACCATGTCTTCTCCTTCTATGACGAATTGTCGCCGGAGGAGCAGCGGGAGCTGGACGACCAGTTTGACAGAATCAATGCTCAGGACAGGCCTAGAGTTTCAGAGTGCAAGCATCTGAGATTCGAAATAAAACATATGCAGGTGGGGATTGAACCTCCCTCCCTCCCTCTCCCGCCCTCTCAATCCCTCGCCTTCCTCCCAAACCTCCCCGCGCCTAGACATAGGCCCAATGCATTGGCATAGGCCCCACCCACAGCTTAGGCAGGAGCCGATTTAGACGGAGCTAGGGTCAGTCAGTCAGTCAGCCATCGCTCGGGCAGTCGGTTCATGTGCCTTCCTGCTGCCGTCGCCTAGTCGCCTAATGAAGGGCGTGGATGAAAAGATGTGGGCAACCATCATCGCCTACTGAGGGGGCGGGTTGAACAAATGTAGCCAAGCGCCACCGCCTAGCGAGGGGGTGGGTTTAAGAAATGCGGGGTTCCAGAAATATGTTCATCTGACCTGGGCGACCTGCCACCGCCTCAAGGGGGGGGGGGTCCTTGAAATATCGTCGGAATCAGGGGGGCGAGAATGATGGGCCGGTTAGAACATGTTGACCATTGTCTATACTATACGGTTTTTGGCCTGTGCTCAGCCGCTGTCACCTAATGATGGTAGGCCATGTGACTATTTTTGTGAACGTCTATTTGGTGTTTGCTATCTCAACATAAATGATTAAAAGCTAAAAATAAGGTAAAATCAAGCTACAGGGAAAAGGTAAAAGAAAGATAACCATATCGAGAGAAGGTAAAATAAAGCTACAGGGAAAAGGTAAAAGAAAGGTAACCATGTCGAGAGAAGGTACAATAAAGCTACAGCGAAAAGGTAACAGAAAGTTAATCACGTCGAGTAGTAACTAGTAACCAGTAACAAGTAACTCGCAACTCCGAAATGCTGTTGCTGATGCCATTAGACCCTGTAAATTCCTTGAAGCTATTCAATTTCTGCTCTGTTGCAGTTTGGGGGATGGGGGTTGCTCATGGTCTTGGGCGGTTCGCATCCCCGCCCCCCCCCACCACCGCCCCCCCTACCCAGAACTGGGGCGCAGAAGGTGGAGGGGTCGCGAACCCCCNCCTCCCGCATCGCGGGCCCGGCCGCCGCCCTACCTTGGCCGCTGTCGGCGCTCGCGTCGTCGGGGTGCCAGCTTGTTTTACCTTTTCCGCTCACCTTTACCTCCGGCCCCCCCTCCCTCCGGCCCCTGGAAAGTTAGCTTTTCCTTGGGAAAACCAAAAAAAAGGTCAAAAAAAGGTAAAGCAAAGGTAAAACAAAGGTGAAAAAAGGTGAAACAAAGGTGAAAAAAGGTGACCTGGAAAAACAAAGCTACAAAAATGGTGTCAGGAAAAGCTAGAGGCAAGAAAAAACTGCCAGGAAAAGGTACGGGTCCGGACCCATCCAAGGTAAAGCAGGTCAACCCTCCCGCCATCCGGCCCCCTACGCCCCCATCCCAACCCAACCCCACCTAGGAAAAGCCGCAAAAGACACTTGAGAAAGCTTTCCGAGGGTTGGAGGGTTCAAGCTGTCCAACCTTGTCTCCCCCTTGGACAAAACGAACCAAAATGCAGGAAATATGACTTGTCATCAGATGCGCACGTGACTGGTTGTGACTTTTGACTATGTCAATGTCATTGTCATGTGCTTGCTTCAACAGTCATCTGTGTCTTGGTATGCTACCTGCTCGTCAGCTCGTCACCTTTTTCTTCTCTTGGTGTGTTACAGTTTTCTCAGCTTTCTGAGCTACCTTGGTTTTAGCTTTCGTTTGCTGTGTTACCTTTTTCTCAGCTTTCTCAGATACCTTTGCTATTACCTTTGTTTCACTTTTTTTAATTATTTAAGTGTCTACAGCAATCAACGTTCACAAGACTATGTCCAAATGGATGCCATCACCTTAATGAGGGGACCAGTCTAAGAGTTGTGATCAACTGCCATCGCCGAAAGTTCGTCTCTGCGCCCCTCCCATCCGTCCTGCTGCGGTTCGGTAAAGGCCTGATCACTGCGACCGGTGTACATACATGTTTGGACATCATGCTCAAGAATCCGATGCCGATGCCCATAATAGACATCGAGCCTCCGTTGCTTCTGTCATGACTTCGGGCCCGTGTGCCGAAAAAGCTCAAGGCTCTAGTTCTAGGGCCTCTAGGGACTTACGCAAATACCACGCGATACAATGTTTTGGGATTTGCCGGGCTTTGCATTTACGGGAGATCGACACCATCCCAAAACCAAGGCCCTAAGCTTTGAAATTTAGCATCGCATCATCGGTGCGGTAAAGCCTGTCTATGTAGAGTGGTCTTCCCCCTCCCTCGCCTTCCTCCCTTCCTCCCTTTCTCCCTTCCTTCCTTCCTGCCTTCTCCCTTCTTCCCTCCGAGGAGTTTGAAAACGCTTGGGTGCACGGAGCAGATGAGACCAGCTTTGCGGAGCAGGGCATCCAAACCGTGCCTCCATGCCTGATGAACTGGGCAGCTCGACGGAACATAGTCCGCTCTGCAGCTGCCGCAATGCAAGTGCGGGTGAGTCGAGTCGAGTTGAGTCCAGGATCTTAAGAGGCCGCCAAAGCTGCAGCCTGGTGCCGCCTGGACTGCATCCTACCACTGCCGTCTTTACTTGATGTCCACGAGCAACACCGACGACGACGAAAACGGAGGGGGGGAGATCCGAGTGTTCTTTCAAGTGGGGTCAAAACAGCTACTCTCAGTAAACTCAGCCCACTGGTGGCTGCTTCTACCGGGCCGAGGCCAACATCACCAAGCTCACAGACGTCAGCGAGCGCAAATGGACCGCCTGGCAAACGTTAGGCCTTGAGATGTATTCTCGCGTTTCTCGGACGGATGGCCTCAATCCTGGCATATTTTCATGACAGACAGGATGTCACTAAGGACAGGGTAGCCATCGTGATCATGTCCGGCGGGAAAGACTCTCGCATTGGTGGGCAGATTCCGAAGGGTGCTTTGGATGTGGGGCTCTTGTCTCACAAGTCAATCTTCCAGCTTTACATCGAGAGAATAAGAAGGCTGCAGCACTTGGTCCAGCGGAAATTCAAAAAAGCTGTTTACATTCCTGTGTACATAATGTGCAACCGCGATAACAAAGAGATCATCGAAGACTTCTTCCGTGAGAACGAGTTCTTCGGTATCAGAGAGCAGGATGTCTTGTTTTTCACACAGGGCGACTATCCAATCTGCGACAAGCGCGGGAAATACCTGCTCGAAGAGAAACACAAGATCGCCGTTAACCCGAATGGAAACGGTGGCATTTTTAGAGCCCTGGTGGAGGAGGGCATGGTCTCTGACATGAAGAGCAGGGGCGTAACTAGCATCTATGTGCCTTGGACTGCCAAGCGTGTGATTCCAACTTATATGCAGGTTGGCCAGGCCTGCCTAATGATTGCTCCTGAGCTGACAGGTCTGCAGCATCGACAACGTCCTGGCGAAGGTCGGAGATCCAGTTTTTATCGGCTTCTGCGATACCTGCAAGGCGCCGGCCCTCCTAAGAGCTGTAGATGCCTTAGGGCATGGAAACCGGAGCTTGAGAGGCCGATGCAGGCCTCAAGACCATGGAGAAGGTGCTTCCAGAGGTGCTCCGGGGTTGCCCGCGCCGACAAGTCCATGTGTCGATTAGGATGTCGGCAAGACCCTTCTGCAGGAGCAGTATGGCATCTTCTGTTCTCAGCTCTACCGGGACGTCTTCGAAGACGTGGATGGGGATGGCAAGCTCGACTCTGTTTCCAAGGTGAAGGCGTCTGTTTTGGAGTTCTTCGAGATTCCCGAGGACAGTCACGCAACAGCGATTTCCGGGAAGCTCCTAATACATTTCTCTGCTCAATGAGGACTTAAAGAAGCGGCGCAAGCAGGCTGCGGGGAAAGCAACAGTTAAGTCAGCCAGGCTGTAACGGTTTCAGAACGTGCGGAGAGCTTTGACGGTACAGCATGTGGCCCATGGGGGACAGTGCCACCATCGCCAAGGCAGGATCTGGCGGGATGCCGCTGGAACTAAGTGCCGGCAACTTGTCCCAGTACTTCTTCAAGATTGATTTCGTCAAGAAGGCGGGTGTCTCAAGTCCCAGTCGAAGGACACAGGTGTGCAGCTGGCCAGGGACATTGTGCCTCACACGCTGTATGTCTGTATGTGGTAGGTGGCCCAGCTGCACTGGAAGAAGTGGCACCTCATCCCAAAGGCCTCAGATGAGCCTGCAGAGGGAAGTCTCATGATTGCTGTGAGGGAATGCCTTTGCAAGGCCATCCCCTACATCGACCTGAAGCTTGGACACAAGGTGGAGCCTCCGAAGCAGGACAGGAACGCAAGGAGGATGGAGATGTTCATCTTTGATGCATTCCAGCTTTGCAGAAGTGTGGTGGGCCTGCAGGCGGGAGGGATGGGGTGTTGGATGGATGAGCTCAACCCATCTACTGTCCAGACCACGGCGGTGCCTAGGTTCCACGGACAGAATATGCACTGGTCAAGAACGTCTCGGGGCCCAGCTCGCCGCAGACGGCAGTGCAGGCAGAGCAGTTCTTGCTCAAAGTTCCCCCAAGCCTCAAATGCACTGTTGCAAAGACTCGGAAAGACATGTTGTGTTGTATCCTGATGCTTCCACAGGCAGTGGGGCAGCTGCACCAACAGTGGATCATTCGTGCAGGAGGAGAGTTTGTAGATAAAAAGGTCGCCGGGGAAACGGAAGACCTGAAGTGTGAAATCTCGCCCCTGGTCTCTTACGACGGTGAGGACTTGGAGGGTCATTTCCTGAAGCCTTTGGCACTCCCATTTTATCTGCCATCACAGATGGAGTTCACAGACTTCTCAGCAGCAACTGCACCACTGGCGAGAAGGCCTTCCACGCACTACTTGGATTGGCAGTCAGACATAATCCGTCACGAGCTGGAGGTGGAACTGCATGCGCAGCTGGGAAATGTGTTGGAGATGATGGAAGATCCCAAGAAGTACGAATACCATGGTGAGAGAGCAGATAACGAAGAGGAAACGCTGCCACCCACGCCGCGCGACACAGGGCCAAAGAGGCCCGGAGCTGCAGCGGGAGAGGTTTCGCAAGGATCTGGCAGTGCACGAAAGGGTTCGAAGCAGGCCGAGACAAATGATCCCTCAGAGCCACTTACCACCCTTGAGGGGCCACCGACGGAGACGTACACGGATCCCAAGAAAACAATCAACAGCGAGAAGCGCCAGAAGTACTGGGGCCGAGACGCTTCCCCGACGAGTGCTCGTGGTGCGCCCTCCGCGCGTTCCGCCCGCGGGGCTCCGCCTTCGGCACGGGGCGGACCGACCTCGGCACGTGGGTCGCCCGGCGAGGCCTCCCCACGCGAGCGAGGCAGCGCACGTGGCAGTGCACGTGGCAGCGGTGGCGGATCTCCTGGCGAATGATTTGCGATCATGTGCCAGTGTGTGCACAGTAGTGGCCCCTTGGGCGATTCACCCGGGGTGAGCTAAGACGGCCTGTCCTGGTGTGAACCCGAAGGGGCCGACGCCTGAATGGAGCGAAACACAGCTGCACTGTCGAGTTTTACACCCTCCATCCGACATGCCATCTCTCGCGTGCCTCAATGAGCCTTAATGCATGCTCTCGGTCCCGTGATTTTGACAAGTCGTGTCCAGTTCCGTCATACCCCGTCCAGAGGTCGTTTGCTTGCACATGCCAGGTCAGCATGCTATTATGGATTGCGGCACGGATTTCCTAAAATATTACCTCGTTCTACTTGTTCTGGACATGGATTGACATCAGCATGTCTGCCGACGTGTAGACCAAGGCTTTGGCTTTGCGCACTTCAGCGGTTACGGTGACTTTCTGCTTCTGCCCCAGAGTCTTCCAAGTCGCGAGACGCAGTTTTGGCGAGGTTGATCTTTGACAGGGAGGGTATAACATAGGGGCCTTAATAATTAAACTAGGGTTTTGGGATACATTATCCTACTTCAGGGCTGCCGCCTGTGAAAATTCTCAAGCCGTACGTAGACTCAAGCTTGGGGTTCGGGGCCGGTCATGGAGCAGAGCTCTTTCTCGTCCAGGCGCGCGCGGGGCCAGCTCTCTGAAGCCGAGGCCTCCGTTTTCTCTGGGGCACTTGTGCGTTAGGACGACGCAGAAGTCTTAAACAAGCACTCGGGGGTGCACCAAGAGTGCCCTTACAGCCTGAAGTGCCAAAGCGCAGTGAAGGCAGCGAGAAGCGCCTAAGAGAAGGGTATCTTGAAGGCCGCTACAATGCTACACGTGCGTAGATTTTTCCAAGAGAAAAGCCGAGGCCGAGGCCGAGGCAGGATGGGAGGTCAGGGCTAGGCTCAGCCGCTCCTCTCAGGAGACACCGCTGGCCACCCCTTCAGCAACACCCGGCCGCGGGGCCGGGGACCGAAGCTTTCATCTGAGGCGGCATGGAAGGCCACGGTTTCGGTAGCCTTTTCAGCTTTCAGCCGGAATGAGGCCATGGACAGCAGTGGCCGCTTCCACAAAGCGCCCAGAGTGCCCCGACCAGCCTGTGCTCATGCGTCGGGTCGGTGCTGGAACGAGCGTGGGTGTGCATTGTCTCAGCCTAAATCTTTTGTTTTGGTGTAGGGCTTCCAGGTACTGGTGGTCCGCGAAATTGCGCCGCTCCCAGCGGTGAGCTTCTCTTAGGGTGTTTGGCACTCTAGCCCGGGCTTGTCGAGCAACCGACCATAGGCTTAAATCCCGTGCCCTAGCGATGCAGGCATCGACAGTCCTCACAAAAATGGCCAAGTTCCGGAAAATGCCGGAAATCCGTATCCCGTCCATTAGGGCCTACACTGTGAGTGCACGTATCTTCAGCATCACACGAAGTCCTCCGCAGATTCGCCTGCTGGAAGGTATGATATTCTTACATTTGCAAACCCGTGCCCACAGCAGCGGGTCTTTGCAAGGCACCCGCTGGCCTCCTTGCTGCATGGAACCGAGCACATCCCGGCAGTGAGGCGGCCTGGCTGGCTGTCAGATGCGTGGTTGCGATGTAACTGCGGGTTCACTCTAACCAGGTTGTTTCCTTTGACCGCGTGTATGCCGTCAACGGCAAGACTCGGGTTGAGGATGAGCCTGCCAGAACATGTAGTTGCAAGCGTGAAGATCAGTTTGCACAAGCCTCCGTCTCTATGTCGAATGAATATGATTTCATGCATCGCTGGAGCGGTGTGCCATGCATAGCGAAGTAGAAGGAAACCTGCTGAATGAGCAAGCGAGGACATGCAGCAAGAGCTCCGCAAAAGTGCGATGATCGTCCTGAAGTCTCTGCCTCAGCGCATGCAAGAGTCCGGCAGCTGCGTAGTGTGGGTGTTCGAAGACTGATTCACGAATTATTGTTTGCTTCCTTATGCTATTGTCCAGGATTGTTCGCTACCCACAGATGTTCGCAGTGGAGCCTGGGCCTTGTTCATCTTGTTCCGTTGCATCTGGAGTCTGTCCAGTGCTTTAACCTATCATCATTGATCATGCTGAAGACACATGCGTGCTCGGACGCTTGTCAGAAGCTTCGTGATACATGGTACAGGACTTGATCTGATATTCAGTTTTTAGATTGACCTTCGGATAAAGGCTTTGTCCTGCAAGCAAGAAGTGCCATGGTCGGACGATGCACACCGGTCGCATGCGATGCGCCGTCGATGCGCCATCGAGATGCCAGTGTTCTGCTGTTCAGGCTGCGGGGCGACACGCAAGGACCAATGCCCATCGGAGTTCGCGTGGAGAGGCCCCGGGGTTCATTCTGGCAAGCTACTTAACTTCTCAACCGGGCGCAGGCCACCGAGCGACTTCGCGCCGGAGCTGAAAGTCACTGAGGCCGGTCATGAGTGATCCATTGCAAGCTCCAGACAGAGAGCATGGCTAACACGTCCAGCCGCCCTACGTGTGGAGGTGGCTAGCGACGGTGCTCTAGAGCAGTTCAACCTGGCGCAGATCAGGCAGCCACGGACGCTGAGTTCCGTCTACACTGGGACTACAGGTCCCAAAACAACGGTGCAAATTGCAGGATGGGCCGCTTCCACTTAGTCGTGCTGCCTGGGATGCCGCGGCGTCAGGGGATCTTAATAAGAGTCTCCGTGACGAGTGCTGCATCACCCAGCCTTCGCTAGAGGCTTAATCTAACATAGCAGTTTTTGCATCATGCCAAGGTTTATCCGGAAAGCCAATCAGACACAAGGCTTGCCTCACTGTGCCGTTTGGAGCCGCTAGAAGAGGCTCCCAAATCGCAGTGCGATTCTGAAACAGGGGATCCCGACAGCATGGAGAAGATTGTCGCCGGAACGACACCTGTCACGCTGGAGCCTTGGGAACTTCGCAGGGGAGCACTGGAGCACAAGGGGGGTGCTGCGCACTGTTGTGTTCAATGCATTCGCCCGGCAACTCACAAGGCTTTTCATCCGACGCGGTGACCAGATGATCAGCAGGGATATCCCTCGCACGAGATCCGTGAGGCTTTCGGGGCAGGGGTCAACATCTTCGCACGCAAACCAGGTGAGGAAGCCTTATCCACGACACCATGCTGAGTAGCCTCAGGTTATTTGCGGGGCTCTTTCAATGTTGGGAATGAGGGGGTATGAGACAAGACAAAAGCACCGGAAGAACATAACTTGTGCGAAGTTCAGTGCCTACTGGCTTCCCACACCTTTGCAATAGATGAGTGCAGTGAGATGTGTGCAGATGGCCGCGTGCCATCGATGCTTCCCTCATGTCTTGTATTTGGGTTCCACACGCAGCTGAGGCACTTAAGTGCCTCTCTCAACTCGAAGGCGCCCGATATGTCCACGTGCCCGCGAAACCCGTGCATGGTGCATGCCATGACTGCCTTCCACCTATGTCCTTCGCAAGAATGGGAGTGGGGGTGTAGGAGGGATGTGGTTGCTGCTTGCGGTGTGGTGGTGCAATCATGGGCAATCAACGAGAGAGTGCACTGATACATGCAAAAGTTGCAAAAGGACACGTGAAAGAGGAGCCAAACACGAAGGATGCACGAGCGATATCCACAGTAGCATGTTCACAACATGAACATTCGTGTTGTGGGCTTGCTGGACATGGACTGCCGCTGCGAGCTTTAAGGTTTACTTGTCTGGGGTTAGGTTAGTTGCCCAGAGGTAATGTGATCCAGATCGGCAGAAGGAGGTGCGACATGTTGTTGGCAGGTGTAGCAAGAAAGCGATGCAGAACTCTTGCTGCGCCAGGTTTGTCCCGAGGAGGTCTCTTCAATTGTTGTTGGAGCTAGGGTTCAGATTTTTTCTTCTTTTGAGTGCGGAAGAGACCTTGGAATGCTCCGTGGCTTCTATGTTACCTTGTCACTTATGCATCTCAAAGATGGGTTGGCTGCTGTCACGCTGCGAAAGCAGGAATCCTCGGCTTGTCGATGTTTCAACGCTGGAGTCGCCGAAGGCGCGGGATGTACCGCTCGAACATGGAACTCTCATGTGCCAAGGGGCATGGCCGCATAGCCTTCTCATGCCGAAAATTATTAATCTCTTCCGTAATCTTCCGTACGAGCTTCCCACCGTCTTGCGCTGAACTGTTGCGGGATGGTTTACTGGTGCATGATGGACGATCCATTCGCAAGGCGACTGTATGTGAAGACTCGAGTTTCACCTGAGGCCCTGAGCTGCTTTGAAGCCGCAGAAAGGTATCAGGGCTCGTTGTTTTGCTTGCAGGGGCCACCCCATGCAAGCCCGCATGTTCAGAAATTCGTGTGGTGCCCTTGCAGTGCCCTCTGCTGATAAATTAATTGCAGAGTAATTGCAGTTACCCGCCACGCCCTGCTAGATTAGCTAAGACGAGTTGCTCAAACGACGTCCGGCGCAAGTCGCACAATGTGTTCACAACACATCTCTGCAGTATACGCTCGCAGCTATGATTCAGCGATGCTGGTATTGTTCGGCACTCCTTCGCGCTAAAGATCCCGACCGAAGCTGTGTCTTGGTAGTAGAAGCTGTGCTGTAGCGAAGGAGAGCAGAATTGACGACGGGAAGTGCGAAGCCTGAGAAGGTGTGACGATTCTCATGAAAAGAGTGCGGGTTTTGCAGATGAGCCTTAACCTATCACAACCTCGGCCATCCTGGATGCTGCTGATGTCGGTCAGGAGCATGACAGGCGGAGCCCCGTCTTTGACGGCATGACAGCATCATCAGTGAGTCGGTTGTTCACTTGCAGGCGTTGCGGCCTTGGACGCGTTCGAATTGTCACGGATTCATCGAGCCTCTCAGATAACCAGTCATGGGCTTCAGCAGACTCCTCCTGACTTGGTGATCCAATCGTCGCGACAAACGCCGGCAATATGTGGTGGTATATTTGTAGCTCGTCGCCAGTAGCAACAGGATAATGCGAGCCTGCAGTCAATGAAGCAGCCATGGAGTTCTTTGCTGCAGATGTCCGACGAGATGCCGCGAAGCTTCGTCGCGCGTACTTGCAGCTGGCCCTCCGTTACCACCCCGACAAGGCGGTTGCCTGAAAGGGCCAGGGCAAGCCTTTTCGTGCGAAGGCGATGGCTGATCAATTGCAAGCGAGAAACTGGAGACAACTTTTTCTTTCGAAGGATAAGGGGAACTCTCCCTCCTGCACTGGCTGCCGCCAGGTCAATGCGAGCCGCTCGCCACAAGCAGCAGATCGTGAAGGCACCAGACAACAAGGAGTTTCACGCTTGAGCCGCACTGTCGCAGCTCGAGGTTCTCTGGAGGACAGGGAAGCGACGGAGGTGTTCCAAGCAATCCAGGCACGGAGGGCCAACGGGATTGAGGGATGACTGGATGACTTAGATAGGGAGGAAGGCTGCAGCTTTCGGGCATGAGACGGTGAGAGCTGGGCAGGCTGCCTATGAGCAACTTTCGGCAAGCCTAGATGGAGGAGGGCGTCGAGGCGTCAGCTTAGAATCCGCCGCGAACGACACAGCAATATCGCGCAGCGACGTCGTGCAGGCCCGGGCGGTCCTGGGCCGCGGGTGCGCAGTGCCTTCGCAGCGGCCTGCGAGCTGGGCGACCTTGCGGTGGGGGGCCCCAGCGGCCCAGACCACCACGGGCTGCACTGCGCCGCTGAGCCCTCTCTCTTTCAGTTCTTTCGGCTTCCGCTCGTGGCAGGAAGTGCGGCGGCTCCTCCGCATCAGACCGGCATTGGCAGAGCAGACGGACGAGCTCGGCGTGTCGCCTCTGATGTTTGCGGCTTCCGGTGCCTCGGCGAAAGAGGGCACGCGTGATCATGGACGTGCAGTGTTCATATTCGCATATCTCTGCATCCGGCATGTGCAGGAGGGTCAGCGGCGGCTTGCGAGGTACTGCTGGAGGCGAAGGTGCAAAATTTATGTGCTGTGTGTGCGAAAACCCTGCAACGGCTAAGGGGTTCGATGGTTGTTGCCGCAAGCCGCACTTGGTGCTGTCCGAACGTAAGAGTCAAAAATCCAGAGCTCGGGACTGTTCTGAGTCTTGGTATGCCCAAATGAGCCTCAGACTTGCAGGCTTCGTTGGAGATGTGCAATCCACTTGGGTGGACGGCCCTGACTTGGGCTGCGCTCCGAGCTCGCAAGGAGGCTTGTGCAAAGTGTGTTCAGGGATCTCTGCATTCTACAGATAGCTCGAAAGATCGTGGAGGCCTCCGCCTTCCTGCTGCAGAAGGGTGCAGAGGTGCAGGACAACGACTTGATTGTCGCCAGCCAGCAAACAAGAGCTGCAAAGTGTTGAGAGTTGAGTCTATGAACCGTGATCATGCCTTCGCCTATGGTAAACCTTCGACGGAGTGGCAACGTGAGGCAAACCATGTTAGATTCTGAAATGCCCTTCCGGACTGTCCAAGAAGTAATGTCAATGTCAACCACGCCCCGAGCTATGTTTCTCGTCGTGACCACTTTGAATGCTACTGACTCGAGGTGCTGGCTTTCACCGGCAACTCTGAAACTTTCTCGGTTCTGCTGCAGGCATGTCTGGTTCCTTGTCGGGCTCGGGCCGGGTTTAATTTGGTTAATTGAGCAATTGGGACGTTTAGCTCTGAAATCTCAGAAAGCAGACAGCTTCTTAGTGCATAGGCCTGCGGCGATGAGAAAGTGCTGGCAGTGCGCGACCAGAAAGAGCTGCTAAGTCTGAGTGGAGCATTGCGATGTTGTTTTGTTTGCTGCATCACACCTCAGCGTTCTCAGCATGTCGTCTCGGTTTTGTATCCGGCTTGTGTGATGGTTTGACCGAGACTGTTCTTAAGTGCTTTCCCGGTCCCGGTCAAGCCTGACAATAAGGAAGGGATTGTTGCACTTCGCTCTCACAGGTGCCTTGCCTGAAGCAGTATACCGTGTACCTGCTATGGCGCACCACGGGAATTTCCTGAGCGTCCTTGTCCGTTGCCGAATGCCCCAGCTGCAGGCTTGGCCTACATGAAGCGGCCTGCGAAATCTCACGAGGACTGTGTTGATTTGGCCATCCAGGCACGGATCGCAGACTTCGAGTATTCCTTTTCGGGTGCTTGCATTGTCTCGATCGCTTAACGTTTTGGCTGCGAGTGCAGCCCAGGCAGTCTCGCCGTGTATCATGCTAGCGTTTGTCTGATCTGCACACTTGCAACGTGGAAGCCAAACATTGTCAGCAGTGTGCAGCATCACTGCATTGCTGCGGCCATTGATAGTGCAAGATCGACTTGTACACCTGCACATGGTTACCCTTGCAGTTTGGCCTCCTAGTCCTAATCTTCGTTTGACTCCGATAGGCCGATCCACCTCCTCTCAGTAGCATTTGTGCTGTGCAGCTGTGTCATTTCATGAATCCTTCAATCGAGAGTCCAGTCGGAGGCTAGATGTGATCCGGCCAGTGAAGATCACAGGGCCCGCCAATGTCGGGAAGGTGGCCAGTTTGATGTGACAATGGCTCTGCTTCAAGATCGTGGGCCAAGATGACCCAGCCAAGGTGGAACGGAGGAAGCAGTGCCTGTGCTTTGCCACTTCGTGCAGTGCATGGCAGATGCTTCGATGCTGACAGAACTTGCAGGCATAGGGTGCGCACGAATGTTCATGCTCCATGCTGCAGTTCCACCCAGCCAAAACTCATGGGCAAGTGCAAATCGAAAGAGATCTGATAGGGCCTGATCACAGTTGGGCATAGTGATTGTCGCCCTGCCCCACGGACACAACTCTCTGGTACAGACATGCTCCTTCTTCGGGCTATGCTCAGGAAGATTGGGCAACATCTGATCTGGATCAGTCTGCCCCACACCTTGCCGTGGTCACCAAGCTCCCCGGTTTTCAGATCCCAGTCATCCCGGTTTTTAGAAGGGGCGTGATCCAGGATCTGTCCGTGACTGAGTGCCTTCGTTCTGAGTCCGATAGGCCGAAGCTTGTAGTGTGCCTCACAGTGATTGTGCTCATAAAGCCTTTTTGGCCCATGTGAGAAACGAGCTCTAGCAGTGCCTTCGAATCGAGAGCATGGCGCTGGTTGGAAAGCCGCAGGACGACAAGATCTACACGATCAGCAACTCAGAATTTCACGGATCTGGCCGATTCCACGAGCCAAGCTCCAACCATTTCGCGGTTCGAAACACTTTCTTGGAGTTGAAGCAGGACTCTAACTCCCTCCAAGAGTGGTGTGGCTCTGTGCGACGTGTGAAGTCTTCTCCAGACCTTGCGAACCCGGATGCTTTCAAGCCTTGCTATGTGGATCAGAAGCTAGGAGAGCCGACGCCTGCCATCCCCGCACCCGAGCTCTGCCCCAGTGCGAACTCTCACACGACTGCAGACCCGGGTCGTGCCGACGAGTCACAGCCAAACGCTTCTCGGACTCGTCTCTCCAGCCAGGCAACACCCTTTCAGTCGCGGGGGCCCCAAAAAGTGCTCCCCGCTGCCCACAGCACGACATACTATGCAGTACCGAAAAGCCGCACTGCGCAGGAGCAGGTCGTGGGCATGCCCTCCATGCTCCCGCTGCCGACCCAGGCATTGCAGCAGCCCATTCCCCCAATTTCTTCACCCACGACCGCTGTGATTGCGCCGGTGATTCTGGGCTCTGCTATGCTCCCGAGCATTGGGTCAGGAGGCCATGCCACAGGCGAGTGCAAGCCGTGTGTGTTCTTCCACAAGAAAGGTTGCGCAACAGGCAGGACATGTCTCTTCTGCCACCTGTGCCAACCGGGTGAGAAGCAGCGGCGAAAGGAGCGGAAAGAGAAGAGCCTTTCCTGCATCATGCGAGGCGAGAGAGGCGAGAGTTTCATGCGAGTCGTTTCAACATGTCATGTTAGAAAACCATCCGAGGAGAGCCATGCAAGCACGCTGAGCCGGGACTTTGGGGTTTCGAAAGGCTTGCGGTTTACAACTGCCTCATCACTTGTGTTCGGTGGTGGGGCCGGACCCACCCACCAACCTTAGCCTTTTTGTTCCCCGTGCAGCTGCGCCCCCTTTGATTTGGCTTCGCAAAAACGAAGCAGAAACAGCAGTCAGGATACTTCTTGCCACACGCCCATAGATGCCATAGATCTGCATTCCAGGAATCTGTCTGTCTGCTGCTTCCAACTTGCAAGTGGTGAATTTCAATGAAAGGCGAGATGACAACTGCAAGCTTGCTCTGACTGGATTTCAATCGCCGTTACTGTGAGCTGCCTTGTGATCCTGTCGTGGCTACACTCATGTCTGGTGCCAGAGACTTGCTAGCGGCATCATCCGCAACCTTGAAGGATCTTTTTTGAGCATGGAAGTTTTCCAACCGGAATTCATTCAACTCTTTCACTGTCAAATTGCGTTGGTGGCCGAATATGTCATTTTGTTAGATCTGCAGAAGTGGGGGCTCCGCAGCTGCAGCTGTACACATCGCAGCCTTACGGTGGGCCGCGAATTTTAAATCGCCGGCAAGAGGGTGCCGGAGATGCTAACGCATCTGGAGACTACCTCCGGATTGTTCTGGGAAGCCCGATGCCGCCTTCGACAAGCTGAAGCAAGCCACGGCAATTTCGAATAAGACTTGCATATGGACATTTTCGAACTCTAATGGATGCCCTCGTCGTTTTCAGCCTCGTCTTCTAGGGCTATGGTGCGTGTCTGAATCGGTGACAAGCCCTCCCAATCCAGCACTGATGCACTTCCTGAATCCCGGAGAAGTTTTCGGAACAGATCTAGGTGACTGCAAAAAGTGGTGTCTGCCTGCGTGCATGCGGCAACGAGGAGGTGGTGCAAGGCAGCGATCCGAACGTAATTCTAGCGCAATAGTCAAGTGCGCATGTTGCTAGGCTTTGCTTGAGCTTCTGGGCAGAAAGCCGATTCCACTCTGCCAGAAATGCAGAACACAGTTTTGAATGCCCTCTACATCTGCCGTGGGCATCAAGAGTGGAAGAAGCACGTTGCAGGCGCAAGCTGCGAGGCTTGCCATGCATCAGACCAGCAACGAACGGAATGCTGATGCACAGCAACACAAGTCTCAAATCACAAGGACGGCAGCCCACCACAGCTGCTCTTTCATTAATTTTGGAGAGGTGCCAAGCTCCTGAGGACTCGGCCCCACTCGGCCTTCGGTTCGCCGATCATTTTGAGGATGTCGGATTGTGAAGTGTGGCAGACGGCAAGCGCATCACATCCCAGATCCCACACTTGACAAGCAGTGCCTCTGCAGAAGGGTGTGCGACTAGAGTGAAGGAGTCTTTGGGCAGGAACTCTGAGCCGTGGCACTGCTGGTGCTGAAAACTATTGATTAGTATCAGTGACCTACAGCTGGTCAGCTGCCCCCAGCAAGCTTCAGCTTCCGCAGACAGCTGACTTATCCATGCTCTCAATAGATACCAATAGATACAGGTACGAGGCATCAACATGATTGTGCATGACGTGTCGGTGACGGGAAGCACATGTGAGCTGGCCGGCCTTCTCGATTCGCTGCTCTCGTGCCATGAAAAGGAGACAACTGTTTCTACGCACTCCCGGAGCTGTGTCATGGTGTTGGTTCCCTTGTCGGCTGAGGCTGCTCCGACTCCGTGCTGATCCTCATGCTGTGGGGCCTGCAGGCGATCCCTCTCCTACGACTGTTTTGGATGGACATAACGCGGCCTATGAATGCATTATTGAAACTACTGAGCGGCTTTTGGGCCACCTCATGTCTGAACCCGTTTTCATTTTCAATGTCTACTTATTTTGGACGAAGCGTTCTCAGTTGGGAGATTCCGGCTACACACGTTGCATCGAAGTGTGGCCGGGTTCCTCGGTTCCTGTGGAAAGTCGAGGCTGTTGACAGCAAAAGCACAGATTGCTTCGACCAGGGCTTTCACGAGGCGGTGTTCAGGCGCGAGGCAGTCGTCCCCGTCCAGAGACTCCGAGATGTAAATCCGAGAAGGAGCTCGCGAAAACTAGGCAACAGTCCAGCGGATTGCTTCACTCCTGCATCCTTTCTGTGCTTTGCGGCCTTCCCTTTTGCTTGCTCTACTCTGCATATGCACCCTCGCAGCATGTGATAGGAGGGTGTGTGTGTGTGTGAACTTCCTTAGCACATGGGAACAGAGGGTCACTCCTACGTTTCATGTTTTCTTTGAACATTGAAGCAGTTGCAGGGGAGTGTGGCACTTACTGTACATCCTACCACACTCAACGAAGCTGCGGATGCAATTGGGAAGCGGGACCTGATCAGTCCTGTGCACCTGCAAGGCAGCCCCCTTTGGTGCCAAGACTGGATTCAGGACAGGCTCCCTGTGGTGTCCAGATTAGTTGCAACAACAGTTTGTCGTTTTGAGAAAACAACAAGCATTACCTCATGTCACATTCTTCTTTTCTCCTGACCTCTTCTTTCTTGGCCGAATCCCTCAGTGTGTGTGCGTGTGTGTGTGTGTGTTAATGTGTGTGTGTGTGTGGACCTCTGTTACCAAGAGGGCACAAGGTTTTTGCAACAACCTAGCATATCAGCTGATCGAATGTGCGAAAATTTCAAGCATGTCTTATTGCATTCTTGCTGGGGCATGTGGCACTCATGTCCTACCACATGCAACGAAGCTGTGGACATGAGTGAGAAGCGAGAATTGATCACTCTCGTGTACCTGCAGAGAGTCGCTCATGGGTCACAGATGTGGCAGCTTGGGGACTCGACCAAGATTTTACCTCTTATGCACATGTCAGTTCTGTGATCTTGTGCCGTGCTTGCATACATTTCTGAGGGTTCGAGTTGCCGTGTACAGTCTTAACGAACAGCACAACCGATGAGCCTGGAGTCCTGATTGCCCCCGGAACTCTTGGAAGTTAATCTTCCAAAGATACATCAAGCAGCAAGCAGTGCTTGATAAACAATGATGGATGCCTAAGTGTGATCCAGGTAGTTGCAAGCTGGTCTTGTATTCGTTTATCGTGCTACCTGCGGCGGGATCAACCCGGGCATCTTTCCTGTCAGAGTCAGTCGCGATGGTCTAATTGCTACTGACTTCATGTCAGCTTTAGATGCCAGGTTTCATTGCAGGTCTTGACTTTTGAGATCCGATGGAACCACCGGCTTTACTATCCGCAGACCACGTTTTCAGCTCTGAGACAGAATTCCCTTTAGGATACCTCCTTTGAAACATGTCGTGGAACCGTGGGTGGTCCACTTCGTCATGGGAAGTTCGTCTTGTGACAAGAACAACTCGTCGGGTTGGAACAACCGTGACTGGCAACAGGGAACCAACCATCCGTCTGGAACATCGCCACCTTCGCAATCGTCGGTGCCGAGTGGAGATGTTTCAATCCCGTCGTCGTTTGTTCCTGACTGGCCGGCAAGAACATTGCTGACCTTCGTGTGACGGAGTTGACACGGATGGGTCTCGACGATTTCAGCCTCCGATGCTTATCCAACGGACGGTTCCAGAGCATAGTTTTCGTGCGATCCATTTCAGAAGCAGTTTTTGTTTCGAACCGGCTTCGCCACATCAGGCAGGATCGTATTGACTTGGATGCTGTGGCAGCCAATACGCATGGCCCGGCTCCTCCTGACAAGCACAAAGAGTCGGCGAGGTTCATGCAACCTTTGCTCGGCGAAGTTGTTTCAACAATCAAGGCCCACGCCCCTGCGCCTGTGGCGTCGAGCTCCCAGAGCCCTGAAAGTGCAGAGTTGGCAAAAGCCAAGAGGAAGCTGCAGGAAGCTGGAATTGCTTTAAAACTCCTGAGAAGAAGCCAAGAGCAGCTCAGAACAGCCCGAGCTCCACTGGCCCGTCCTTGCCAACCAACCCTTGTTTTTGAGGGCGACTTCTTTAAAACCTCTTCCTCGACTGGTGAGCACCATCTACAGTTCCCGGCTCCACCAGCAATGAAGCAGTGGAGAAATGGCTCAAGAAGCATCAGAGCCGATTTCGTGGCAAAGCCAGTGCTTTTAAGAAACACGTAGCAGACGTGGTCTCCGTATTCCAGGCCTTTGAAGCCACCAAGCAAGACCTGGCCGAAACGGCAGTAAAGTATGGTTTGCAGAAGAAGCATGCAGACAGGATGTCTTTCCATAACCTGTCTACCTTCATTGGTGCATGTCAATTTCAGGCTGCTTGACTAGCCACCCAAGCAGCACACGTGAGCACCCAGCCCGTTGCAGTTCGTAAGCAACTTGCTTCGGCGGTGTGCATTTTGGGAAGTGCTGCAGCTTTCATGTTGGAGTATGGAGATGGTATACCCAAGATCCCGCTGATCTGGGTGCACACCTTGATGTCGTCGGTGTTGCTGTTTCATTTTGCAACACCCAGATCATCCTATGAAGTGGCTTCTCCGATTGCTACGGGCTCGGCTACGACTACTGCTGCTGCTACTACTGCTCCTGCTCCTGCCATGGCTACTGCTACTGTACTGCGACTGCGACTGCGACTGCGACTGCGACTGCGACTGCGACTGCGACTGCTACTGCTACTGCTACTGCTACTGCTACTGCTACTGCTACTGCTACTACTACTACTACCACTACTACTGCGACTACTAGTACTATTACGGGTGACAAAATACTACTACTACTACTACTACTACTACTACTACTACTACTACTACTACACTGATGTGCCAAGCGAGTGACAAAACTACTACTAGTACTACTACCCAAACTTCAACAGTTCGGAGTGCAGCCTGACACGTTGCGCTACTCATCGTTTGAGGAACCGAACACAGTTTACTGCTTTTTTTAAATTGATTTCGAGTTCAGCCGTCTTCGGATTGGCTATCGTCAGCCATCGTCGCTGCTCTATGTGGGAAGCACTGCTGTCGGTGCAGCCAAGCGACATTTGAATCGCATGGCAGTGTACAGACGACTCAAAAAGACCGAGTTCGTGGATGCNCATCGTCGCTGCTCTATGTGGGAAGCACTGCTGTCGGTGCAGCCAAGCGACATTTGAATCGCATGGCAGTGTACAGACGACTCAAAAAGACCGAGTTCGTGGATGCCGAACTATCGCTGAGATACTGGGCATCACATGACAATCTTTTTCAATTCGCTCTGGTGCCACTGCAGTCGTATGAGAACTATCAGTTGGCATGGGTCACCGAGCATGAACTCATTGCTCAGTGGCAAACACCTTTGAATTACCCTCGNCCACTGCAGTCGTATGAGAACTATCAGTTGGCATGGGTCACCGAGCATGAACTCATTGCTCAGTGGCAAACACCTTTGAATTACCCTCGAGCCATGGCTCTCATCAAGAAAACAGCCTTAGGCTTCATAATTTCCTCGAAGAGAAGGGCCTCGTTGTATGGCAGCATGGCACCTTCGGCCTTCGGTTGTGGCGTAAATTGCACAAACGGATGCATCGTCGCAACCAGAGATTCTTTATCAAGAATTCTCGTGGATTAGCATGGGGATTGCTTTTTTAAGCTTGGATCTCGTACACGAGCAGCTTTTGATACTTCGAAACTTCTCAGGTCCAGGCAGACAGCTGATGAGGAAGTGTATGCCCTCATCAAGCTTAGTCGCAATATCGAGAATCCCCATCGCAACCGAGTTCAAGGGTTGCTCAAGAGTGTGGTCAAGTTTCGCGCCAAGATGCACTGGCCCAAAACATCCACCCCCCTAGGTGTTCTGCCATTGTGCCACCCACACTTCATTTCGCAGTGTGAGAAGTGGCTGCGAAACATTATCCTTCAGTACAAATATTTGTTCCCTTCTTTTCATGTTCCCAAGAACAGCCTCAGAGAGGTTCCACATCAAAGCATAAAGAAGTTTCTTCATAACTTCCAGTCTTGGGAAGAAACCATGTGGGACCCAGCCTTTAAGCTGGATTCGGTCCCATGTCCGTGTGCCAAGTATCGGAACAAACTTCCGGACCGTTGCTTTTCTTCTGGCCATGTAGCTGCCGGCCTCGAAGAATTCGAAGCCATGGTACCCGGATGTGGCAGTATCACTTCGGCCAGTGCTGCCAGCACGTTTTTCCCAGGCCGTGCTCACAGGATGACCAAGTCCAGAGCTCTGCTTGATCAGTGGCTCAAGAGACACAGGCTTCCAACCACTCTTCATCCGATGTTTCAAGAGCTCTGTGAAGAACAATGGCTACAGCATGTAAACATGCTGGAGCAAGCTCCCAGATTGAACTGGGCGATGTTGCAAAAGGTCAAGTCTACTTTGCACAAAGACTTGGTCCTCTACGATGAGGATCATCATCCCAGGTCCTCTACGATCATATTGTGTGCTTCTGTCCTCGGTTTTTCCTTCGCGCACTTTGTAACACATGGGCCACATGGGATGATCCCTCAGTCTTCAAGAGCTTGGATGGCTCGCCAGAAGAATGGCGGCAGAAAATCAGCCTCGCTGCCACGAGGCACAGTCTTTCTGAAACGCAAGAAACAGTTCGCCAAAGGACGGACTATATTCTCGTATGCACAGTCTTTTGTGCAGCAAACTGTTGGAGATGGCATCCATTGCTTTGACCGTGATTGCCCAGACGCTGTACTCCGACAGTCCAGGTGTGCAAAGCATGGGGATCACAGAAAGCTTTCAACTGCTCAGATTGCAGCGTGGCTGTCGGCCCTAACAAAAGCCGGTTGTCCACACATCTTAGAAACAGAAAAGACGAGGACAAAGTAGTTGGCAGAGACAGAAGGAATTGTCGTTCCGCCATTAGCACCGGCAGGCCTGAAAGGATAGGAGAAATTTGGTTGCCAATCCTTCGACCTGCAGACGACATTTTCCGGCCGCCGTGAACACCCCTGTCGAGAATGATAGTTCGACGATATCTGGGATGTCACGAATCCAGCAACGTTTGAGGCTGGACTTTGTCCTTCCCCGGGGATTACCCGGATGTCCTGTCTTGGACAACAAATCGACCGAGAGAACTGAGCAGCCTGTACGCTGCTGATACTCGCGAACAATGGTGCGCACCGATCGCAAGATGTCCTTGCGAGGCACTGCATTGAAAAAACCGACGAGGTCGTCATTCCATTCGACATCGTCTTCTTCACTGGGTCTTGCCCAGTGCCTGTGGAGGGATTTCCACAGTTGTGGCATCGACCACCTTACAGGTCTGCTAGTGCGGGGCTTATGCCTCCCAGACCTCGTCCGAGCATTGGTCCAACAGAACGGCCCACTTCTCATTTTCGTAAGGATATTGGCAGCCTCGTGCTTTTGCAGTTCCGAGCCAAAGGCCGGTTCTGCCTCGCACTCGTCCCCCGCCTTCCAAATCCCAGGCTGAGGACCCTTTAGAACGAGCTGCTGAAATGTTTAGAAACCCTGCCTCGGCGTCAGGCAGCAACAAGCCCGCAGCCCCTTCCAGTGCTTCGGTCGCCGATCTTCAAAAGACAACGGCACCCAAGGCACCAGGGCCCTCAAGGCTCCCAGAAGCCTCCTGCTGCAGCTCCGACTATTTCAATTGACGATGAGCAGATGTTTCAAGCAACACAACGGAGCAGCTATGAAGTCGACGCTCTAGTCTAAAGTGTCGCTCGGTTTCCGGCAAATGCTGTGGATTTCTACGAGGAGGGCATGAACCCTCTACTCTCGCACATGTTTTTTGTGTTGCATTATCATGAAAATCTTTTAACAACTGAGAAAATGCATCAGTGGCCCATTATCCCGCACAGCAAAATGCGCCATTGTACTGATCGCATTGTGTTCACCCGGCAATATTCTTTGCCGGTTTGAAAAATCCTCAAGGATGAGGTCGAGGAAGTTTTACGGTTCTTGCTGTCCCGATTTGGCGCAGCGGATCGTCCGTTTCTACCGGTTATTCCTATCGGCCAACGAGAAATCGTTACGCTGGCAAGATCTGTTACAGCGAGCAGGATCCCTTATCGGGAAATTTTCCAACACGACGCCAAAGCGTACGCAGTGCTCAAGAGGCAATGCATGTGTGGGAACTGCCCGTTGACCACATGCCAGGACCTGAACCTCAGGCCAACTGCTACTACTGTTGGGGCCATGGGACCACGGCCGAAGGCCTCGTGGGGATCCTGACCCTGGGCAAAGTTCTTAGATCCAGCGCCGAGGCTGTGCAAGTAGCCCCGCACGATGACGTTTTTTCGTTCTACGGGAAGGCTACCCAGGATGTACATTACGAGCCGTCCAAGCTGGATTTCATTTCGAAGCTCCATCATGGCACTAAAAACAGTGCAGGAGTAGTGGTGNACGGGAAGGCTACCCAGGATGTACATTACGAGCCGTCCAAGCTGGATTTCATTTCGAAGCTCCATCATGGCACTAAAAACAGTGCAGGAGTAGTGGTGGGAGGTTTCATGGGCACCCCCCATCACAAAAGTAAGTCCTCCAGCACGGTCCATGAGGGCCATCTGTGCAAATTTCATGCACTAGTCCACTCGCCTTCGGGTGATAAACGTTGGGCGGTTCGAGAAGCTGCCGGCCGCATCGATCGAATTTGGGTTCTGTCCAGCACCCACAGCGCTCAGCTACCAATGAGCAGCTCCAGTGACAAACACGGAGAGCCGTCACCTTTGACACCGGCGATGGCAATGATTGGGGAGTCAGCTGGCCTGGCATCGAAGATGCCATCCGTAAGCCCAAAGCACTAGGCCCTCCTGAAGTCAAGAGGGAAGTCTGAGGNATGATTGGGGAGTCAGCTGGCCTGGCATCGAAGATGCCATCCGTAAGCCCAAAGCACTAGGCCCTCCTGAAGTCAAGAGGGAAGTCTGAGGCTTTAATTTGTTTGCATATCAACGATCGCACCGTGCCTGTGACAAAAATCACAGAGCATGCTCTTGGTCTGCTTGGTGACGAGCAGTTGATATTTAGCAAGCTAGTGTGCTCTATAAGCATGCTCAGCTTGCTGAACCCTTTGCTTCAAGCTTTCAGCTCTGTTTGTTATGCAGACGCCATGGTGAAATATCATCGTCGAAAAGTTCGACAACCGCGGCGTCCTAC
>BGNK01000512.1:39034-94038 GCA_003297005.1 Symbiodinium sp. clade A Y106
GCTCAGCTTGCTGAACCCTTTGCTTCAAGCTTTCAGCTCTGTTTGTTATGCAGACGCCATGGTGAAATATCATCGTCGAAAAGTTCGACAACCGCGGCGTCCTACTTCCTCTTCTAGTGAATCCAGCTCCAGCTCATCTACTTCCGAGAGTTCGAGTTCAGCTTCGAACTTTTGATCTTTGAACTCTTCATCATCTTGCTCTGAAGTCAAAAAGCCGACACCCAGAGCAACAATTGTAGTTCCGTCTTCATTGTCGCGATGTCACAACTCTCGAGTGATCACTGCCACTGAGTATGATCCTCGTGATGGAACCTGGGTGTACAGCACCACNACAATTGTAGTTCCGTCTTCATTGTCGCGATGTCACAACTCTCGAGTGATCACTGCCACTGAGTATGATCCTCGTGATGGAACCTGGGTGTACAGCACCACAGACAAAGCTGTCCACAATCAAAACAAGGCAAAAGCAGCCTTACTACAGAATTGGAACAAGTTTCGACACTATTGCTGTAAATTGCCTCATTGCGAGTTATGTCACGAGCATCAAAGATCTCGTCGTGCCGGGCTTATGTTAGATGCTATCAAAACTCTACCAAAATTCGGCCGTAGCAACAAGAAGAAGTTTCATCAAATCCTGGACAACATATTGTCGCGCACATGAACAAAGTTCCGTGCAAGATACCGAATGTCATTGGTTTGATTGCACATGTTCATTTTCAGCAACTGTCTTTTCGGTGCAGCTCTCTTTCAGTCAGCTTGCCTGTTGAACTTGTGTGTTCTCGCCATGAAGGGAGATGCAGCTCAGACTTCGTTGCCCACTGATGGCGACAAAGAAGATGCTCGCCAACGCAAGCATCTACCTCCACCAGAAAAGATTTGAAGTTTCTGGGTGGAGAATCTCCCACCGAACGGACTCGGACATGGTATTACAGTATTACATCAGCGTGCTTCAACCTACCTGCTGATGGAATTGTAGATGATTTGAAACAAATCATCTGTCAAGAGTTGAGCCATCCACGCTTTTACTTAACAAAGCGTACTTTTCGACTCAAGCTGAATGGCAACCATCAGCCGTACTATATCAAGCTCAGCACCATCGATAATGCCACACCCTTGACTTTTGAGTGGGCAGAGCCGATATATTCAGCAAAGTTGGGGCAACTATCGACTACCCAAAGGCTTGATAGCTGATCTGCCCAACACACTTGAAAGCAGTGGGTTGGCGACCGGAAGATTGATGCGCCCATGACCGATTGCTGTTGCGACAGTTCAGACACGGCATACGATCCGATCCAATTCTTGTTAACTTCATTGCAAAGCATTCGCAGGAAATCCTGCCTGTACATAAAGCTGTTTTAGTTTTCGAAGTTGCCCTGGAATTGCCTCAGGGGGCCAGGCGTACTGGCGTATCAGCGATGCTCGGGAGAAATAGCCGGACGCTGCTAGTTTCCAGGATCCTGCACTGGCCGGCGAACGAATCTGCCAGGGCTTCTCTGGAAGGTTAAAAGTTGCTGTCCGGGCTTTAGCATCGATGGTAAAACCCAGCCTTTGATGATCTGAGACCGTTTCAAGCAAGATCCCATCGTAAAAATGGAATGTGCGAAAATTTCAAGCATGTCTTATTGCATTCTTGCAGGGGCATGTGGCACTCATGTCCTACCACATGCAACGAAGCTGTGGAGTGAGAAGCGAGAATTGATCACTCTCGTGTACGTGCAGAGAGTCGCTCATGGGTCACAGATGTGGCAGCTTGGGGACTCGACCAAGATTTTACCTCTTATGCACATGTCAGTTCTGTGATCTGGTGCCGTGCTTGCATACATTTCTGCGGGTTCGAGTTGCCGTGCACAGTCTTAAACCTGGAGTCCTGATTGCCCCCGGAACTCTTGGAAGTTAATCTTCCAAAGATACATCAAGCAGTGCTTGATAAACAACGGATTAGTGGCTGCGCGATGGATGCCTAAGTGTGTATGCGTGCGCGTGGGTAGTGGCCGGTGCTGAGCGACGGAGCGTGTACCTAGAAGTTTGCCTCGTCCCGACTAGGAAGTGCTGTCGACGTTGCGGTCAAGCAGGGCTTGCGGCACACCCACGAGGTGCGTATTGAGAACCCAAAATATGCTTATTAACTGCCACGGGCACAGCAACGGAGTTCCCACATCGCATGCCATTGCTTGAGGCACTTCTGGGCAACGCCGGCCTTGCATCGCAGAGGCCTCACGGGAAACGTGCAGCTGGCAGCCGTGCGTGCCACTGACTACCGCATGCCCAAGGCTAAAACCAGTGCTCATGCCAGAGATCCGCAGGGATCGAAGCAGAAGGAATCCAAGCTGTGATCGGTGTCGCTCACTCTTCGGAGCAATTGCTGCAGGCGCCAATCGACGTGGAAAAGATTGCAGCTGAGCTGCAGAATGCACGTGCGCATGCAAAAAACTGTTGGGCCTAGAGGGTGCCTGCTGCACCAAGAGGGTTTTCGTGGGCTGATGCCACTAAAGTTTAGCAAACTTCTTCCGGTCGGGCTATCCTGAAGTCGTTGTCAGTGCTCGTGGGAGGAGACATGCGACCTTGCTTCTGAGGTGTTGGTGCTGTAGCCTCTAGCATTGCCCGTTTTTGTCGCCTGAGCTGTGACACTGTGCTGGTTGACCACCCAGCGCTCCATAGCCTATACACTTATACGATGTACAGCGTTAATGTCATGCTGCCTGCCTGAACAAGATGTGCGAAGCACACCTGCGCTCGCCGGGTCGCAGACCTTCACAATCTTCTGCACTTTCTGCGGCTGTACAGGACGTGCACATTCCAAGAATTAGCACATGGTGCTTGCAATTTCAAGTTGCGATTGCCCATGCCTTCAAGCTTTATGCAGGCCACATTGCGATATGTGTTGAAGTGCAGACTGCTTCAGCTCTCCATCCGTTGTCTTTTCAAGCCTGCATGTGATTTGAAGACATGTGGCGCTTTATGTCTCGTCAGATTCCCGGCGCAGCTCGCTTTTCAATTGCCTGCATCATGGGATCAAAAGCCCATGTCAGCAGACCTGACCTTTGTTGTATGACCTGAACCTTTCCCTTAAGGCTGGTCGCCGTGCCACGTTGCTCAAAGCTGGGGAGGTGTGCTCCAGCTCCACCAGGCAGGCCTTCGAAGTTTTGTTTTTTTTGGGGAGGGGTGTCTTGGAATCTGGAAGCCGCTGGCGTCTCTCTTCGGAACGGTCGGCCTCAAGGGCATGCGCATTGCNGGGGGGGAAGAGCGACTGGAGCTTGGTTTCGGTGGTGCTCTCACAGAGAGGCGACGATGGCGGGCGGATATTGCTGCATCGATTTTGACACTTTGCAGGCCAAGGCCTGGCCGCAGAGAAGCGACGAGTAATGCACGAAACGAAGAAGATGATTTCGAAGATATCGCCTTTCGGGATTCTGTTGCGTGGTAGATGGTAGATTCCCTGGTAGATACAGCGACTTCGACCAAACTGTGCGAGGTGTAACCTCACTTTGGTTCAGGGTTGAGGATGAAGGTTTTGGGTTTGCCACCATGTTGAATGAAAACAGCAGTTGCACCTGTTATTGGTGCAGTTGGGAAGTGAAGGTTGAGTCGTCAGTCGCTACACTTCGTATGCCAGGTGTGCGATCTGAAACCACGAGAGTTTCACAAACCTCGGTGCACATGTTGCTTCATGTTTCTTCGATTTGCGCAGACATAGCCGTAGACATGGTGCGTGGACAACCATGTCCTTGAAGTGGATCCACGCACAGAAAACGCTTTTCGGAACCCGAACAATACCGTCCTCCGTGCAGTTTCGTCCCCTTCACCTCTTACTTTTTCTGCTCAGAACATGAGCGCGAGAGTGCCACTGTAGCCACGGCTGCAAAAGAGGCTCCTCTCGTTGGCCAGCATTCCTGCAGACCGTCCTCAGCAGCATGCACTGCAACATTCCTACTTCCTGAGACTTTGTCAAACCGCAAGAGACGGTGCAGCGACGGTGCGTCTGGGATGTGCAACATCATGTCCAGGAGAAGGAGAAGGGCATCAGGTACAAGAGCCGCTTGGCCTCTAAAGCCAGGTACACCACTAGGACCCGACGGGCCTGAACGACGGTAGGGTCAAGCCCATCCCTGACCGAGCACACTAGCCCAAGGGTGTACGATAGTGTGTCATCCAAGTCACTTACGTACCAAGATCTCCAAGGTTTCTCGGAGCAAGTGGTGAAGTCCGTCGAACAGGCTCGCTGACCCGTCTGGCCCCCGTCGAAGAGTCGAGTCTTTGGGCTTGCCACAGGCGGTATAGAGACCGGAGACTCGTTGTTGTTGTTGTTGTTGTCGATGATGATTTCGCCCGCTATGAGCAGAGCCCGCTCGCTCAGCGTCCAATAAAAAATTGTCGATGATGATGATGTTGTGGCTGAGGCTGCGGCTGCGGTGTGGGTGTGGGTGTGGGTGTGGGTGTGGGTGTGGGTGGGAGGTGGGCTGAGGCTACCACACATGAACGCTTGAAACTTTAATCTGCTCCCTCGGGCAAGTCGTCTGCAGAGGATCATGAAAGCATTGCTTGTATTGGGCATCTGCGCAGTTGTGTGTTTAGCAAGGTGTATTCAAATCGTACTTATCAACATGCTGCCATCTCAACCTTTGCAGCGTTCAGTTTCAGTGCTCCGATGCTGTCAGGAAGCTTTGAAGAAGAAGCATGCGTCGGAGTGCCTTGCCTGCATCCCTGGCAGAGAAGCGGCCGCCGGCCTAAAGCTGTTGATCTGCAGGGATGGGTGAGGCTTCTCACCTAGACTCATGTTGCATCACGGATGGACATGCAGAGAGCGTAGATGACTGGATGGCCGGAGATCTCGCCCATCTTTGAATGCTCTTGTTCCGTTTCGAACCTTCCCTTGCCTTTTTGATGCCAGCTTTTATTTCCAAGAGTCAACGAGTCTTGCCGCTCCAACGGGGCGTTCTCAGAGGCGAAGAATGGGCTTGTGCTTTCTGACTGTTGTCCCCGTGCCGGCCCGGCAGTAGGACACATGCCTTGCCCCGACACATTCCTGCCATCATGCTGCCTCGAGCCGCGCGACCGTCGTCCTCGTACTCATGAGATGTTGATGTGGTGAGCAACGGCAAGCCAGTGTTTGTTTTATGTCACCGTCACCGGACACAGAGCTCGAGATGTCTCGGGATTTGGGTCACTGTCAGCACTCGATGCACGCTTTCTGCTGGTGCACCTGTGCCTGGCTTCGTGGTTGTTTTTGTCGCTGCCTCACGCCCTGAGATTAAGGCAGGAGCGTAGTCGCCTTCATTGGGAACCTTGGCTGCAAGAGTAGCCGGGACAATCTGCTGCGCTCTAGAGCACAGGTGGTGGGAGACTCAACAGCTAAGTATGGGAAACAGGCTCCGCAGGAACATGCCGTTCTGAGCGGTCCAAGGAGAAGGAGGAGCAGAGGGCCAAGGTCCGGTACACCATGAACTTACCTCAGTGCGAGGGCCACACCCTCAGCAAAGCAAAGTGGTCTCTTGTGTCAGGGTGCAGCCGCTATTTCAGCCGACCGCAGGTGGTCTGTACTGGCAGCCAAACATCCACTACATCCCGGTCGCTCGGTCTCAATGGCTTCCGGAATGTGCCATTGTGCGGAGCCCACACAACTAAAGGCACGAAACAAGCTTCGATAAAACGAAGTGAGTGTATGCTTTCATATGCTTTGGTTGGCCCCTTGCCGCTTGGCAATCGGCACCCTTACAGGTTCAACTCGAGGATTAGCGTATGGTCAGGCGGTAGCAACGGGCACTTGGCCGGTCCTTCACCTCACAAGGGGGTGCGGGAATGAGCATGTACAATATGCGGGAATGAGTGCTGTTGGGCCACGACACCCGAGGCTTCCATCAAGTTCGGGGACAACGGAGAGGTGATTGTCACGGGAGGGCCGCCAGAAAATGCCAAGGCTGGTCAGTTCCGACCGAATTGAAACAGAGTAGGATGCCTTGCCGTAGTCTGGGCAAAAGGCAAGGCTGCCAGGTAGGTGTTGTGGCCACTTCTGACCACCAACTCAATGCCTGCTAACGAAACCTCCACTGCGGTCATGCCTGATCAGGTGAACAAGGTCCAAGGATGAAGCAGCAGCGGGAATGGGCCAAGCGTAGCAGCGGTAGTGCCTCGTGGAACAATCCACAGCAGCTCGACGCAACATGCATTTTCATCCCTGGTGCCTGGTGAGTTCGAAGACAAATTACTCGAAGACTTGAGAGAAAGTGTAGACCTGCGAACATCAATGTGACTCTTCCAGTCCCCGCAACTGCCGCAGAAGATCTGGGCCAGGTTTTTGGGGTCTTGGATTATCCTACGTGGTAGGGTGTTGTGAGTTGTTTGGATCCCAGACTTTGCTGCAGATGGACACCAGGGCAGCAGCTGTGAAAGGTGAGACGATCCGACATGTTCACAAGCACGCGCAAGAAAATTGTTGTGATGGGTTTTAAGAGGTTATCGGCGGAACTTCGGCTGTGTTGCGCTTCTTGGTAAGGAGTGTTGCCTTGAAGGAGCCCATGCTGAACCGCAGCGATACTCTAGCTCAAACATTTCTGAAGTGAATGCACCAGCGTTGTACAGCAATGGCCGCCACCTTGGACGACACGGTGCTCGCACAATGCATCCTCCGGGAGCTCACGCACCTGATACTCGGGGCAGTAGCCAAAACCACGCCCACCCAACAAATCCTCTTGTCGGGCACAAGTGGTGGTGTCTCTGAGAATTGTGCACTTCGCTCCATGTGTTTTGAAGCCAGACCCTAGATCGCCTGCAGATTTCAGGAAAGTCCAGAGCTGCGCCATGCGGGACTCTGCGTGTTCCTCAGACACTGAGACCCTCAGCGATTATTTGGGCTTTGAGCTGCGCGTGAGCGTCGGAGTATGCGTTCCTACCGCAGTATTTGCCTGTCACTTTGTCCTTGTATTCTGATGCTCTTGTACAGACCCCGCATAATCGAAGGACACCTTCTCCTGCCTCATCGCAGAGCCTCTCCTCCATCCGGTCCTCCTCGCCAATGGGGCTCACCAGGTTGCTTGTCTGCTTTTTCTGCTGGAAGCATAGCAATCTGCGGCTTAGCGAGCCCTCTGCGCTCTGCAAACGCTTCAAACAGCATATAGCAGACATGTGGACCTACAAAGCTGTAACCGATGTAACCGCGCCGTAGCCGCCGTAGCCGGTTCTGTCACATCTTCGGTATTCGGTATTCTCAGGCTGGTCGGGCCATCGATTCCTCCCCCTCCGGGTCTGCCTTTGCCGCCGCTGGGCAGTCCAGAGTTGAAGAAGAGTAAGCAGGGTTTCGATCAAAGCAGTGCGCTTGAAGAAGTCCTTGATTAAGTCTTGGAAAAGTTGAAGTGTTGACTGAGCTTCGGTGGTGCTACTAGTAACGAACCGTAGCGAATACTTCTCACAGTGTGTCTGACTCGACCCTGAAATTGGTTAAGGCTTCCACTGGCAAGTCTCGTGCCTCCTCCGCAGCCGCTGTCTCGGACAGTGTCCATCGAGCTGCCACCAGAAGCTCCTCAGGCGCGACAGTCGTGATTCAATCGTCCTCTCACAGATCTGGCAGCTTCAGGAGCCGCAGTGGCACGTGCTGAATCCGAACGTGTCTTGGCAGCAGCTTGGAGATGTCTTGACCATGCCTGCTCTAAGACGACACATCCTTCTTCCGCCGAGGCGAAGTTCAAGTCTAACTGCGGCTGTCCGCTGGTCTCCCAGCCATTCCAGGCTTGTGGGGCGTAGCTTGGGAAGCCGGGCGGGGTAGCAGGCTTTCTAGATGGATTTTTCCAAATCGACTGTCACATGGCAAGGTGGGAGACTTGGACGACGTCAGGGTGATGCTTGTCTGCACCGGATCTTGTACCGTCCTCGTCTCTCAGAGTGAAATTAGCACCCTTGCCGAGGATCTTTGCACCTGGAAAGCAGTGGATGACGGAATATTGCCGAACGACAAAGAAGCACAAGAAGAGTCAGGCTTCGACCGGAATAGGATTAGGGACTAGGGTGCAGGAATCGGTGGTCGGCTGGGCTTGGTCTTGGGCAGCCTGGTGTGACAACGGCCCACCCCACACAGACAACACCAAGCTGCTCTGCTTTGCTAGCTGGAAGTTTCGGCACCCGGCTCAGTGCCCGCAGTGCTAGTAGGCACTGTCCATGGAGTTATCGTGGTGTGCAGTGGGCTAGCAGCGAGCAGCTAGTGGCTTCGCAGCTTCATGTGTACGACCGTGCCAACTGTATCCTCACCTCAACCTCAGGGGATCGAATCGCTTCCTCAACCTCGACCCCACTGATCCGTGCCCCTATCTCGAAAGAGGCCTGTGATGATCTGCCAAAGTTCGGCTCCTTGCAGCTGAAGATTTCAGGTGATGCCAAGGCTGGCCTGCTGTGTCGGTAGAGGGTCTTATGCGACAGCACTCGGGATGCAGAGCGCTATTCATACAACCTGGAGCCGGTAGTGTGGAAAAGAAGTATCCGACCTTCTCCTGCTGAGAACTGTCGAGGGCCGGCCTGTTGCAGGCTGAAGATAGCAAGGTCTTCTTTCTCTTTGGATCCCATCGCTTCGGCCCGGTTGCCAGCCCTGCTGGACAATGTACCACCGAGGCTGCGGACGGAGCCAACACCAGACAGATCCAAAATCGAGTTTCTGTTCCACGCCGGTAGCTGTGTGAAATGGACAGGTCTTCGAGCTGCCCGTAGATTGGCGACGGGAGCTGTGTGGAGGTGCACTTAGCATCGGCGTCGCTTGGTAGAAACGGGGTCAAACCTGGCTCGACAAGTGCTTGGTTTTCCGCTGTTGCGCACGCAGCCAAGCTCAGGTGGAGATTGAACGCGCATAGAGAAGCTTGAGCAATTTGCGAGCGGCTTGGATCATGGCTGTGTGTCGACTGCTTGCTGCAGGATCCCAGCTTTTGCCCGTGATAGTCGAGAACCCCCTGGCTGAATGGAGGTTCGGTGCATTGTGTCAGGCAAAGAACCACCCTGGGTCGCCTTCCATCTCGACCCAGAGGACTGCGCGTTGACTTTAACATCCGACGGTGTGCTTCCTTTTTGCTGCCACGCAACACAGTAAAAAGCCTGTTTCTCGTTGCCAGGGCGCGGGTCTGACGTGCCTCATACAGCAGAGCCGACTCAGGGGCACACGTGACGCGGCGATGGGAAAGTCAGTCTTGTTTGAATCTTCGCACAACCTGCAGGCTTGTCATGTCTGCCCAGGCCATTTCTGTACAGTATCTTTGGACGTGGCAAGCTGCGTGTTCTCTCAGAAAGAGGGACGTCGCAGGTCTCCCCAGTCGCGCCCTGGCTGCAACAAGGTTGGCCGCGACTCGCGGAAACCCGTCACAGGTAACGCTCGATTGTGCAAGCTGCTAGCAAGGCTACACGAGAAAGCGCAGAGATGTGCGCCAGCGCAAGCGCTTGCAACCTCTGGCAGCTAAGGTATCTGTCCAGATGGAGATGATGGAGCTTTTGCTTTGCTTCCTGCTGCATGGGTGAAGCCCTGGGGAAAGCAGCTTATCTCAGCCAGCAAATCGCAATTGCTCTGTATTCTTCATGTGCCATTGCACCCCATCTTCGCCCTGCTAGCACCAGGCACCAATACAGGCTGCACCTAGCATGTATTTTCGAGAAATGCCCAGCCTTTCAGATGATCGGAGAGATAGCAAGAAGTTCATGTGATCGAGATGGCGTGGCCATCGAGGCCATTGCAGTTTGTTAAATTACCGTCCAGCCATCAGAGTAAGCATAGCCTTGGCCCAGTCTCGGCTTGCATGTGACCTTGCTCTCCCGAGATTCAGTTGAAAAGGAACTATGCGTTACCTTCACTCTGACATGTCAGATCTAGGGACTCGACCCTTTGCCCTTGGGAAGAGCTCCAATGCTGCCGCTGAGCTGGCGATGAGCTGCATCACAGGGGTCCGACCAGTGACCACCTGAGTAGCTCGTTAGCAGCCTCATGGCCACTCAGCGATTAGAGCTCTCTTTTTTCGTTTGGCACGCACCCGTCAAGGCAAAGGTTAATTAGTTAATTATGTGAGAAATTATCTGCAAATCGATTTGTCTGGCTTTGTCTATCCTGTTCCCCGTGAAAGTCAGGCCTTGTTCCTGAGATCCTTGGGCAACTGGCGTGAGGCATACAGAGGGCCTACCCACCCATGTTCACTTCTGCAGAGCAACTTGATGGTCTTTTGGTGTGAAATTTACTAGATGTGGGGTAGACCATTTGGAACCGCTGACAGGGGCGTTGCCTTCTATTGTCCAGTGGCCGTGTGCTCTCACGGAGGTGGCTGCACAAAGCTTCCGTGAAAACCTGCGTGGGGTACTCCGGTCCTTTCAAAACCGCTATTCCTGAACAGCTTGCTAGCTTGTGGCTGGGCCATGGCGGTCAAGGTCTGTGGTTATCAAACGGTAACAAAAAGTGCATCTCCGCCATAGCACAACCTGTGGCTACGTCTGGGAGGCGGTTGAAAAGCTCCTGGTCTGTTTGAGGCTGGGGGTGTGCATTGCTTGCAGATAGAATTCAAGACCACTGTACCGTGCCTGTGCCACGGTGGCGCCTTGATCTAGCATTTTGGACGCAGCCGCAAGGATGGAATGCGGGGTTGGGCATGAAAGGGGTGCAAATACGTTTGGAGAGACCTGGTTCCTGGATTCTTTGAGTCTTTGACCTTTCACGGTGCCCAGTGTCAAGAACCCTGCTTTGGAGGCTACAGTGATGGCCCACCCATCCGACCGAGATAGACTTGACAGGTCGCGCGGCGGTGTCAAGAAGTCTCCACAGGTGAAAAGCCTTGCGATCTAACGAGACAGAAGCCTGAAGCAACTCGAGGAGCACAGCTGCAGCTTTTCTCACCGGGAGTGAACGTGGTGCAGCAGTCAACCGGGAGTGAACGTGGCTTTTGGCCCGAGGCACGTTCGTGCTCTAAAGGTGCTTTCGAGCTCTTGTGCTGGTGTAAAGTGTCGAGATCCATAGGCAAAAGCTCTTGGATTCGCACCTCCACGTGCAATCCAACGCTCGTTTTCCGAGACACATGACCATGGCAATGACAGGGCTTCGCTGCTGCAATGAGGTAGAGTTTGCAGTGGATGTGTGGCCACCGTCAAGCATCGCAGCCGTGGCCACACATCAGCTGCAGCATGCACAGCCATCTCGGACATGTTCTCATTCCCATCAAGACCTTGTGCTTCTACGTGAGGCTGCAAAACCTGGACATGGATCTACTGCAGTGCATCTTGCAGGCTCGATTGTTGCTCTTCATGGTCGGAGCCTTCTGTAGAGGCCTGAGCTTACGCACAGGAGCTGGAACAAAAAGAGAGGCTAGCAAACGAAGGACAGCTGTGCCTCGGAGGCATGTTCTGGAGCTTCCATTCAGTGTGAAATCGTCCTCCAAAGCCTGAGGCTGAAGCGGCGACCCAAATGCTTTTCAAGATCTGATTCTGGCTTCCAGGCCGGGTTCTGACACGATCTGACAGCTGGCAGCCGGAACTGTACCATCGGCCCAAAAATAAGCCAGTTGTCATATGCAGGCCAGTTTTGAAATTCTTTCAGTGTCGAGTCGCGAGGCAGATGCGGAGACCCAACTACCTTCAGGCGGCAGGGTATTGCAATTGCTGCAGGCTGTGTCATCAAGTATTCGATGCGTCTGGTCGGAAGGGCGGTAGCATTGCAGAAAAAGCAGTGCCAGGCGGCGCGAGCGCTGCCACGTCACCGCTTTCCAGCAGTCTTGGCGGCAGTAGTGCAGGTAGAGCGATCTAGCATTCCGACTCGGACGGGTAACATGTCTTGTTTTGACTTGCATACGGACGTCAAGACTTTGGTTTCAACACAACGTCGTACCGAGCCAGGTCCTGTTAGGCTGCTGTTAGCTGATTACAGCGATGGGAAGGGGGCCGTGGTAGATAGAAGTTCATGTGCGCATCGGAAAGAACACTTGGATCAGTTAGGCAAGCATGGCAAGCAGGATGCATCAACGGACTCATGCGCCACCCTAGTAACAGGACATTCATGCTGTCTCACTCAAAGGAGAACGGTGTGCTTTGTGACCTACTAGTAGTTTACTTGTACGCAGCTTCGCGCCTTTCGCAGCAGCGGCCTGTGGTTTGTGTCGCTTACTGACCGGAGCTGCCATGTCGGCATCTCCTGTCACACCATCCATACCACTCGAAGACCGAGTCTCCCACGAGACGCTTGTCGAGACTGTCAAATCTCAGCAGCGGAGCAGCGACATCGCCAGAGAAGGCTGAGGGTTTAACAATGTTTAACGTTTCGTTGCGGGGTTCAGTGTCTATTTCAGGCTGGATGGGGCGGTAGCGATAGAGAGAGGGATTTAGGGTTACATTGGGGTGGTCGGCATGGTTTCAAAGGCTGGCGGCACTACTGCAGTGCACTCGGGTCCGGAATCCAGGACCCAGCAAAGCACAGGCCCGAGTTCTTGCAGGAGTTTTTGACTCTGCTGAAGTCCGAGAAGCTTCCCAGACAAGAGGAGGATCCCGAGCCGCGCCTCGTGCGGAGCTGCTGCCCTTCCCTTGGTTCTGGCCAGCTGGAGCTTTTCATGCCTGAGAGCGAAGTCGGCGTAATGAAAGATGTGGTCAATTCCAATTGCTATGGCTTTGCCCCAGGGAAGGCTTGCATTCTCTGCTCTGGTGACGTTGTGCTTGATGTTGGAGCACACGTTGGCACAGCATCAGCTTTGGCATTGAAGACTCCCGGTATCGCCGTGGTCTGCGTGGAGCCACACCCTGTAACTTTTGGCTTGTTATCAAAAAACCTATCCGGTCCCAGGGTCACGCTTCTGAATCGGGCGCTGTCTGACGCATGTGCTGAGAGAGAACTCTATGCACACCGAGGTACCAACAATCCTTCTCGCCTTTTTTTTGCCTCCCTCTTCGCCACACGCAGTCATGCAGATGCCACAATTCCAGTACAGTGCGTCACGCTACAGGACCTCATCGCGAAGTACAGCCCTTCGGTCATTAAGATTGATGCCGAGGGGGCAGAACGGTACGTGGCATCCATCGAGGACTTTGGAGCTGTCAGGCGGCTGGTGGCAGAGTGGGATTGGGCCCACAACCGCCGGAAGGACACCTGGGAGGATGTCAGGAAAACGCTTGAGTTGCATGGCTTTAAGCTCACCATTCGCGGCCGCATGCCTGACTTTGATGCTAGCGGGAATGCAGTCCTGACGGATGCACGCTGCAAGAAGAGGGGCAACACGGGAATGATTTTCTTCGCGGCCCGCAAGCCCAGCAGTATCGATAAGGCGCTGAAGAGATCTGGCTACGCTGCGAGCTTCCCAGAGGAACCCTGTAGGAGTGATCCAGCAGCGGCCGGAGAACTCCAAGCATTCGCCCAGCCCGAGCTGTCCTCGCAGCTTGAGGCATTGTCGATTGAGCAAATGGAGCAGCGCTTGTCAGATTTTGGAGAAGACTTGCGGCCAGTTGCTCCAACCGAGTTTTTCGTCATGGGCTTCAAGGAGCGTCGGCGAGCTGAGCTGGTCCAGGCCCTGTGTGAGGCATACAAGCATCAGCCGAGGACATTCGAAACCTCTGCAACCATCCCACTCCAGCCGGAGGCGCTTAGTCGCTTGTTAGCAGCACTACGGCATCTCAAGTTTGAGGAGAATGCACGGCCAAGCGTTCACGCATCAGGCTATATTGTTCTGAAGGCAGCGCAGGCCGCGAAATTTGCAGGGTCTTGGGGGGAGGAGCGTTCCCTGGGTGAATTGTGGGCACTGGCCGAAGAAATTCTACGCGGAGCGTCTCCCAAAGCCGCGGCCTTCCATTTTACGGCCATGGCAGTAACCAAGAATTTCCGAGGGAGCCCACACATCGATCAGAACGATCTCTCGGTGCAGTATGCACTGTCAACAGGAGATTTTGCAGAGGGCGGGTCGCTGTGTGTTGAGGAAAGTCCCAATCTGGTTCGTGTGCTGGACACACGCAACCGTTTGGCCTGTATTGATGGTCGCTTCCCCCACTGGGTCTCTGGCTACACAGGCGAGCGGTACTCTGTCATCTACTACCGTACTTCGGGTGAATACGATCCGCCAACGCATGCGGTGCATCCCATTTAACGCAAAGTTGGTTCGCGATGCCCATGCCGTGGTCGTTGATGGGAGGCTGAAGTCTGCCACGATGAACTTTTCGGAAGAGCAACGGAGGCTGTTGGAGGGCAACGTCGGGTTGGGAAAGAGCTTGGTGCAGGCGACGTGCAATGAGCACCATGGATAATTCCCAGGTGAAGAGCGAGCCCCGCCCGTGAACGCTGGATGTGAAAGGACCGTTGCAAAGTTAGACTCATGAGCTTGTCACTCGGAACCTCTGAGCAGCGAATCCTGCTCAGGTTTGCCGCCGGCTGCAGACCGGCTGCGTGCCATCCCATTGGCACTGTCTGAATGCCCCTGGATCTGCACACAACCTGCGGGCAGTGGAATGTAATGTGTCTGGGTCGACTTTCTGGCATGACAGATTCAGTCACTGTTTGCCCCACGTGCTCCTGGTGCCCAGGCCTGCCTCCATCTCTCCCAGTTGGCCCACCGACGCTTGCAACAGAATTTAGAGCAGATGCTGTGTGCAGCTGTGACCGTCCAGCGCGAACAAGTGCACCACGAATCGCTCCACAGGTTGTAAAAGCGTCTTCTAGAGTGCAGGAGACGCAGGTTCGGTGCGAAGAGATGATGTCAGGTGTACAGCACTACTCGAGCCTGCGCATGCCAATTAAGCTTCAAGCAAAAATTTTCGAGCCTGAAGCCGGTCGAGAGCATGGTGCTGCCGCAGTCTTCCTGCGAGGCCCGGACTGGAGCTGCCAGTTGGCGAGGTGGGCTTCGGAGTCATTGGAGAAGGGGAGTCTTTTACATGCCGCTGGGAAGTGCTGAGCCGGTAGATGTGAGATATCTCAGATCACTCTATCCCCAGCCACAAAGTCCGCTTCTCTTCCTCCCTTCCCTCCCTTCCTCCCTCCATCTCACGGTGTGTCAGAGCTCAGGTGGATCGTTTCGACACAGTCTGTGGTGTCGGTGCTGCAATGGGGATGGAGGCAGAAGCGGCCATCGAACCAACGAAAACATCCTGGGAATGGACGATTTTGACACTCAGCTGATCGTAGGCAGTAGGTGCACTGAACAAGGACAGCCCGCCTCTTTCTCAGTATCTGTTGCCACCCCAGTCAGCTGAGGAATCCCAATGCCAAGTTCAAGGCCAACTGTGGATGCCCGTTGGTTTCGAATCCCTTCAGCCTGGCCGGCTTCAATGACATGCGAGCGCCGCATGGCTGTAGAGGTACTATTGCTGTTTCCCCAAGTGTGCGAGATCAAGTTCAGAACAACATAGATGGAATTTTCGCAATCTCAACTTGGATGGAAACTCGCCTCCTCTTCGCTGAGCTCAGGATCTTTACACCTGGAACCCTCTGGCAAAATGCGCAGCCAAAGGACCCCAAGAAGCACAGGAAGGACAAGGCCCGTTTCCTGTGAGAGCAGGCAGGCGGGCAGGAAGGACCCATGCTGATGTCGACTAAGCTTGCCGTGATGGCATTTCTACGCATCACGAAGGCTCCTTCTCAAAGGGGAGCTTGCGGCTCATACTCTGCTTTGCTGACCGATTGTTCGACAGGGTTTGTTCGAAACGGAGGGCCCGTGATACTCATGATGCTGGCATCACCTTTATCACGCTGTGCTGTTGCTGTGCTTCCGCCTCGGGCTTGCCTCGATGACCCGCATGGACGCATCCTTCTGCTATGCAGAATAAGCCCGTGTCACTTCTGTAGGAGCTTTCGTTTCCCCCTTGGGAGTATGTTGTGCCGTGCGTGCCTTTGTTGCACTGACAGCGCGGCACGTCCCACGAAGAAAATGAAACCCGTGATGTGCTAACCTTGATGAGCAAACCTGGAAGGCACGGCCACAGCTTCCTTTAAGACATTCCAAAACTGCGGGAGACCGGCGGAATCCGGAGTCAAGCGAAGACGTCTTCATGCAGGTTTGGCAAAAAGGATGTCGCTACGGATCGCTTCAACTGAAGTTCAGCAGAAGGCCCAGTGTCCTGGCCCTAGCCAAGTGAACTGGTGCAACTTCTTCTGCGCATCGTTCTTCATGCGCTTCAAGCACCTTCGTGCATGTCGACATGCGCGTCTTAGGCCGAGCAGATCAGCATCTACTTCAATATCGGCTCGTGTCGGCTCGGTCCACTTTCTGCTTCTATGGAGCACTGCACGTCTCAGGCCCTGGTCTTTCAGTGCTGGGAGGTCCCCAGTGTCTGAGATTTTCAGACCCTTTGGGAGGTTTGTGAGTTCAGTATGGACTGGCGCTCCCACGTGGACAAACGGAGTTCGCTGACGATTAGTGTGTCTTAGCCTGCAGACAAAGACTTCAGCAAGCTTGAACCAAAGCCTCGTGGTGTTGGTTGGAGTCGGCGTGAGCCAAGGTCGAGGTTCGGGCAGACTGAGCCGGCAGCTCGCAGCAACCAGTGCTGGAACCAATTTGAGCCATTCTGTTCCGTGCAAGTTCCCCTACCACGATGTATTCACCTCTGCGAGGTCCCTATGATGTACAAGAGTATCGAGGGCCACGAATTCTGTGTTTGCCTCTTGGAAGCTGTTAAAGTCAGGAATTGCATACTCTCCAGGCCTCCCGGGTTCAATTAACGGTGAACGTACGCTCAGTCCGGGCTGTCCGCAGCAAGCTCCCAGGTAATGGCCGAAAGCAGCCACCGGATGTTCCGACAAGCATTGCGCTTGCTTGGTCCGCGCCTCACAGTCAGTTTTCCGCCATGGCACACTGAAAGCGTGAAACTGTGCTTGCTATGGGCCGAGGTGCACCCATTGTCTAGGGCTGCGAGGTGCCACTTAACACCGCTTGATGCACGACCTGTGAGGCTCCTTTTGTATCACCGGGCCAGTCATGCCACAGGGCATATTCGGGATTTTCGAATTTCTCCAGCACGTACTTGTAGAAGTTTCGCCTCCGGTGTGTGTGTGTGTGTGTATATGTGTATCTGTCTGTGTTTGCGTTGGTAAAGCGGTGTGAAGGAGCTAAAAAGCAATGCTGCGATATCAAGTCGAGAAGTAGTATGCATAAACCTCGACTCGACTTGTTCTTCCATGGGCTCAAGAATCGATGACGTGGCTGGCAAGGAGAGCAAAGAGCCTCTTACAGAATCCGAGAATTGAGTGGCGACGGGTGCTTCAAACAGACCAATGACAAACGCAAGGCCTGCTTCTGCCCAAGATTTTTGAAGCCCTCGTTTGTCATGCGGATGCTTCTGCAAGGTTCGCGGGAATGCAGGATGGCTTGTAAAAGTGCTGCTGTATGGAACCAGTGCCGAGTGTCGTCCCAAATACATGGGTCAACACCGGCTGGTTCAGCTCGATCATGGGAATCATAGCTGGAGCTACCGCCAGAGTAGCACATGGCAGTCAACTCGATGCTGGGCTTTGTCATAGCGAAGCCACTTGTACCGCTGGAGTCTGGGCCTCGCTGAGATGTAGCGCCTGTAGATGCCAGCAGGAGTGATATGCCTGATATGCATTCTAAAACTCCAATCGTTCTTTGTAAGGTTCATCAGTATCAGTTGATGTTCTTTAATTGGATTGATGCTTAAAGAAGCAAGCCATCACATCCCGACGCCGCTTCCAGAACCCTGCATGCCGGCCATTTTGGTGCGAAGATGGGGCCGGAAAGGCTCCGATCCCTTGCTCAACTGGCTTCAGTCGTTGACTTGGGACGTTCTAAGTCGGCAGGTGATGCGCCCACATAGGGTCTCACACGCCCGAATAGCTTCAGTTCTGCTGAGCTCCCTCGCGCAGTAACGCCATGCGCTGTAAAGGTTCTCGTGCGCATGGATGCTTCTGCCCAAAGAGGTGTGGCCGGCTTTTCAAGCATGTCCCCGATGACGCGGCGATGTAAATGTCAGAACAGTCCTCAGCCCGAGCACGGTTCTTTTATCTTCTCTCGAAGTCGCCAGTCGCCTCCGTCGAAAAGGACTCTCCAAAGGCCGTGACAAAGCGGCTGCTTCCGGCTGGGCTGTCCGTCATCTCCATGAGCTCCTGGCGAGTTCCCAAGTGGAGGATGGCCCGCAGCCCCCCACGGCGCGAGGCATCAGCTAAACGATGCTAAAAGTCTTTCCTCAGCTGAAGCCTCCGTGTCTACGCTTGGAAGATGTATCCGAAAAGGCCCAGAGCTTCGGGCAGGGCAAAGCGCTTGCGATTTCTCATTCCCGCCGTTTTGGAGGGGCCGGCGAAGTGGTCGCGTTCGCTGCCCTACTGGTGTCAGGTGTATCCTGACAGCACCTCTGCCAGCAGCTTAAACGAAAAATGCGTCAACCGTTCCCAGAAGTCAGTGGGCATACACATGAGTATGGTGATGATGTTTTGGTGAATTACTGGCGCCTGTACCCGGCTAACTACTGAACACTCTTCCCGCGTGACTGAGCCAATCAATTGAATCGCAGCAGATAGCTCGGCTTGTCCTGTTTGCCCTTGTGCTCACGGTATGATCCTTTCATGGCTGAAGAAACTCTCTCGCACAGGCTCGGCCGTGAAACTTCTACAGTTTCGAGCTTCCTGCAGACAAGACACACGCAAAAGAAGATAATGAGCTAAAGCCAGCAAGTCTAACTCGAAAAAAAGACGCAGAGGCCACTTACGAGGTGGCACCCCCTGACGCTGGCGCTGATCCCAGAAGATGGATCCAGATGCGTCGGAGATCCTGGAAGTCAGGCGCGGGAAGCTGCTACAAGCCAGAAGAAACCTTGGCTTTGTCGGCAAGGGCATCAAGGGCATGTAGCGGTGCCCTCCCTCCTGTTCCTCGAGTGAAGGGCAAGTCCTGTGCAGTGCACGTCGTCTAAGGTCTCGCACATAGGATCATCCTTTCGCGCGCTTTCCGCTTGGCTTCGCGAAGGCGGGCTTTGGCCGAGGAGCGGGCGCTGCGCGAGGCCCTGGAGGTCGGCGGGCGGAGGGTCGCCACATGCACGCCATGATGGGATGCCTTGGCCCATGGCCATTGGGATGTGGGACGTTCGTTGTTCGGGAGCCTCGTAGGCAGATCTGCAAAGATCGGCGCAGATTGGACAAGAGCCACTCGGCTGCAGCCGCGAGTCGTAAGAGGCACCATGCGGGGCCTAGAGACACGCAGGACAGTGCCAAGGGAGTCTGCAGCGAAAGCGATTGACAGGTGACTGGGGCGGCATGCGCAAGAGAGCAAAAAGACAATCTGAGGCTTCTTCTCAAGAACGAGGTGGTCCACGCATTTGGCTTTCACTGTTGGGTGCAACTTGCTACATCTTGCCTCTGCTGCGCGATGCTGTGCAGGAGTTGGAGCAGGTAGCCTCCTGGCAGCACTTGCAGGGCTGGCCAAAGCCAGACTCATACGGATCCTAGCCTCTCACTCAGGTGAAAGAGCATGCGGAGAAGACCGCTCAAGTGGCCAGGAGGTACCCTATTAAAGCTGGTCCAACGAGCCTCCGACACTGCAATGGATCAAGCTGTGTGCCAGGGCATCAAATGTGGAGCCTGTCCGGCGAGCCTGCACGGTTCCACTTGGGCCAAAGGAGGCGGCACGAGAGTGGAGCAACGCAGGGCATCACAGCAACAGTTTGTAAGAATTTAGAGTGTCTTCTTGCGCAGGGAAGGGAGACAGGCAGAAGGGGAGCACAGACCGTGGGGGCCAAGTTCCTGTGCGAAAGAGCGACAGAGGGGAGAACATGCCATACCGGGGCCTCGGAGGCTTTCACAAGGATTGGGAACAGCGCCATTGCGCTTTCTTCGCAGAGTAAATGCCAGACTTTCTTGAATGTTTGAGTAAGCGCTGGGAACTACTTGACACAGCATGAGACGGTTACACGGCATGACAGCGGCCAAAACTGTCAGGCCACAGCAGAGGAGGAGGAGAGCGACAGCGAGCTGCCAACGCGCGGCCCTGAATGGGTAGTTGAGCACGGCGGCGTGTGGAGTTGGGCTTGGCAGCTTCGCATGAAGTAGGACAGTAGGAGGTCTCTCACATCTCTGCTGCGTTGTGAGTTCCTTCATCTTCGGAGTTCTGAACCTGTGCATAAACCCAGCAAGCTGATTGGAAACGGCCAGACGGCCTGAGCTTGTAGGGCCAACTCCCAATCGGGACTTCCTTGGCTCGGCTCGAAATCCAGAAGTCCTTGAGCTCGTTTTGCGAAGGAGCGGCTCTAAGGACTCAGCATCTGTGGTAGTACCAAGGTGAAGGTTCTTGAATGCCTGGCACAGTAGCCGCCAACTTCGTGGGCGGTTCTATGTGTTGTTGGAAAACTTCTCGGCACGACGTACCTCGGCTTTCCCCCTGAAGCCAAAGACGGCATTAGTCATCAGTCGCCCTGCGGAAGTTGCGGGTGCCGAGCCGCCTCCGAGTTGGAGCAGACAGCGAGACGAAGAGCACCGCACTGTAGCTTTTAGTCCCCGTAGGTCTCAGCTTCTGCGGCGCGGGAGACGGGCTGGCAAGACAGTAATGGTGGAGGACGGCATGTGGGTGGGTCGTGCAACATGTGAGAGCTTCCATGCAGTCTTGGAAGGAGCTGATGTCGGCCAACCTAAGTCTCCACGACGACCTCATGCGCTTAAAAGACGAGCAGTCCTGGCTGCACCCATGCCTTGGCCAGAATTCGCCAGGTGCCTCTACCTACCCCTTCATTTCTCTCTTCCACTCCCTCTGCCACTCCCTTTGCCTCTCCTCCTCCCTCTCCCTCGCCCACTCTCTTTCCCTCTCTCTTTCCCTCTCCGTCTCTCCCTGTCTCCCGCTCTCCCCCCGTGCCTGGCCCCTCTTCCTCTCCCTTTCGCTCTTCCTCTCCCTCGCCGTGGACTCGCACCTCCACTCCCAGCTAGTAAAGGGGCAGCGGGACGCGCATCCTGGGGCACGAATTGGCATCCAGTCTGAGGCAACGGCAAGCTGGCTTGAACGGTTACATAGAGGCAAGAGAGGAAGGCATCCAAAACGTCGACGAGGAGGAAAGCAACCTGCTGAACGAGCTGCAGCATCGTGCCACTGGGCTGCGCTAGTCAGCCAAATTGACGACTGTATGGGCAGTGTGGTTTATTTGGCAAAGTTGGTGTGCGAGATGACAGGCGCTGTTATATGCCCGCACGGTTCAGGTCTCTATCTTGGAGTCAGGGAGGAGGCAGTTGCAGAAAGAGCTCGGTGCCAGCCAGGAGAAGGCTGGAATTTGCCAGAAGCTCCACCTGGGCGGGGAGGATAGGGGGATAGCAAAGCCGTTGGGGTCGCACGAGCATCTGTCGAGTCCGCAGCCCTTCTCAGAGAGCGACGGGTCTCCGACATGGTCGGCATATTAAGTCGGTTTTACTAGAAGCATCGCTCAGTGGATGGCGGGCCTTGCAGTCTCCTGGTCCCTGATCGCCGGGGCTTTTTTGCTCAGGCTCCTCTTGCTTCCTTTGGACCTATACAGAAGCACCGATTTCGAGGTGCATCGCAACTGGCTGGCCATTACACACAGCCTTCCTATTTCTGAATGGTACTTCGAGGCGACGTCCCAATGGACACTAGATTATCCGCCAGCCTTTGCATACTTCGAGTGGCTGCTGTCTCAAGTTGCGGTTCGCGTTGACCCTGCGATGCTGCAAGTAAGAAACTTGGAGTACGCCAGCTGGCCCACCGTCACTTTTCAGCGGCTTTCAGTGACCCGGACTCTCGCTTTAGCACTGGTAGTAGCTTTGACATCTTGGTGCATCGTGACCCATCACCCATCGAAGCTCAGGTTGTTGCGGGTGACTTTGTCCTGCTTGCTGGAGGCCTGGCTGTGGGAGGTCCTCAGACAGCAGCTGTGCTGTTGTGGAACTCTGCACTTATCCTGGTGGACCACATCCACTTCCAATATAATGGGATGATGCTGGGTCTGCTGCTTCTGTCTGCTGCAGCCATTGAAAAAGGCAAAATCTACTTGGGAGCGTTGCTCTTCTGTCTGCTTCTGTGCATGAAGCACATCTTCCTGTATGTGGCTCCTGTCTACTTTGTCTACCTCCTACGGGGCCACTGCGGCGCATCCTGCTGGCCGCCGCGACTCCTGCTTGGGAACTTGATAAGGCTCGGTGCTGTCGTAGTCTCGACCATTTTGGTGCTTATGAGCCCGTTCCTGAGCTTACAACAGCTCGAGCAGATTGCCCGGCGCTTGTTTCCCTTCGGACGCGGGTTGACTCATGCTTACTGGGCCCCCAACTGCTGGGCTCTTTACAATACATTCGACCGAGCCTCTGGGCGAATTTCAGCAAAAAGGGTTGTGAGGAGAAGAAAGAGTTCGCTTTTTCTCTTGGCTGCACCAAGTCTTTCCAGGTTCTTGCCAAAGTCATGGGCGCAGCAGGTGCTTCTTCTTCAACTGCAGGCTTTGCTGAGGTCTACGAGTCTGCGGTGTTGTGGACCGTTCCGCCACGAGCTACGTGCCTTGGCTGCCGGCACCGCGCAGGAAAAGACTTGAGTGGCAGTGGTCATTCTGCACGACACCTATCTGAGGTTTATCCTGACATTGCTGGCCTACTGTCCTCTGCTCACAAAGATCTGGCATTGCACAGGGCCCGCCGGCGCACGGCGGGGCAGCTTCGCAACATATGTGGCGCTGTTTGGCGGGTTCAGAAATTTCACTAGATGTGGGCCATGATGTGGGCAAACTTTTGTCACGACATGACGACCCCTAGAGGTAACCACAGCTCACCATGCGAGAGGGACAAAAACACAGCTCAGGTTGGGGTCTGCTGTGGCCTTCACTTTCGGGTGGCACGTGCACGAGAAAGCGATTCTCATGGTTACCATACCTTTGCTATCGGCGCCATCACTTTCTGCATCCAACTTTGTGCTTTCCTCTGTGGCTTGCTTCTCCGTAATGCCGTTGCTGCCAGAGCGTATGCCGGAGACTTCCATCAAGTGGCTGCTGTTCCTGTGCGGAGGGCTCGTCGAAGTGTTGCTTAAAGATAGACCTCTTCTGGGACATGCAGGTCGATGGTCATGGATTCTCTTGGGTGCTTCCTATGCCCTGCTGGGTGCCTACCGAGACTTCGGCGGGCACTCCCTACTGTTCCGGGGCAGGATGGAGTTTCTGCCCTTGCTTCTAACCTCGGACTTCAGTGCCATTCTGGTATTAAGTGCCTTCTGCAGAATCTACTACCTGCTACCTTCAGGAAGCAAAGACAAGAAGGGATAAAGCGGCTTGACGCCAAGCATCGACGTCAAGACTCAACTGCATGGCATCAGCGAGCACAAAAAGTTGTAATGATGAAAAGGGGGTGAGATATCCAACTTTGCTGCGCATGTGGCAGAAACAGGGTATCAGCTTCGTGCAACTGGCCCAGCTGGGGACAGCTGGTGTTTGCATGGCTTCTGTCGCTGTAGATCTAGTAGCTGAAAGCTGAGCAAGGCTGCGCGAGCACAGCGACTTGAAGAGGAGCTCGAGGCTGATGATTTGAGCGATTTGGGCTTTCAAGGCTGCCAGACTTCTTGCCCAGACTGCAGCCTTCATGCTGCAGTTCTGGTACTGCAGGAGCGGCCACTAGGACACAAAGTCAAATCTGAATAATTTCGGATACGGAAGCCGGCACACTCCCAGAAGCAATGCAGCGCGCACCCTTGCACAAGAAGTCTTCGTCCTCGCAGCGAGGCCACCAGGATTTCACTCCACCTGGCCCAGGGTCAGCTCGCGGCGCTGGAGGCCATGCAAAGTTTCCGGAGTTCGACTGCCAAGAGTATTGCAGTGTTGCGCTGGTACTTCGAAGCCCGGAGTGGTCGCACTTGTCACGGTGTCCTGATGCGCTTAGGAAGTGCATCACAGCGGAAGCATGGAGTTTCCTTGCAGGAGGTCAATCGTGCGCTGCGGACCTCGCAACAGGTGTGGCCTGTGGGCTTGGGGTACGCATTGCAAGAACTGTCGTGGATGAGGCCCCAGCACTCGAGCCTCTCATGTCCTCGCTACCTCTAGCTCCAGAGGCATTTGCATGACCCGGCCCGCGCATCTCTCAGCTTCCGATGGCCACGACTCCTTACGAATCTTGCGGCCTTTGTTGTGAGGGAGATGTGGCAGTGCTCACTCGAACCAAGCGTAGCGACGGCGTAGCGACAGAACGCCTTGACTCTGCAACTCGGCAACGCAAATGTAGGCTAGGCCCTAGGCCCTAGGCCTTGCCTCCGAGCATTTCTGACAGAGGTGAAGCTGCTTGTGTTTTGTGGCACAGGCCCTCGACACTGAGCGAGCAAAGCTTGCAAGTCTGCTGGAGGCGGCTCGAGAACAGTACTCTCGGATCCGCAGAGTGTAGGAAACCTGCAACGAGTTGACAAACCAGATTGTCACAGGCAAGAGCTTCTAGCAAGCATGCCAGCCACGACATCGACTGGCAACACAGTAGGAACGTCGCCTGACAAGACAACATCCACCAGCCCGTTCAGCTCCAGCTGCAAACTTGTTGACTTTGTCGATGCAGTCCCTTGAACCTGCTAAATGCTGCTGGCCCGGCGCGTCGTCAGCCTGGTGCGAGCATCAGGGCTGGTCATCTGTAGCATAGGTTTCAGGCTGAACTACAAGTCAGAATCGCAGCTTGCAAGGAGTCTATTTAGCGTGTAGCCAGCAAATGTAAGCGAAGACTCGACTGCTCCTGCAGCCATCGCCGAGAAAGATTCCTCACTGCATACTTCCAAATACCACCAAACCGCGGAGCTTGTGAAAAAGAACAGAAAGCCCTGCGAGCTTCGATGCAAACTTTAGGATTTCAAGCGGGGGCCGGGAGCCATGCACTGCCAGATTTTCTGAAAGCTTTACAAGTGCCTTCAACCCTGCCACTCTCTTTGAGAATCTGCTGCCCTGCAAGAGGAGGTAGTTGGAACTGCTCTCAAAGGGAATTCAAGGGTTTTACACTGAAGTCGTGAGACGGAACATGCAGAACTACGCAGCCACCATAGACCGCAAAATCAGAGTCGTTGCCTTGCCAGGCAGCCGATGCCCGCTGTGTCCACCTGGAGCAGGCCGACACAAGACAAGCCCGACAAGCGCATGTCGGCATGTTTCTCTGTAGGAGTTGGAACAGACAACGCTGGCGAGGGCACGGGCCAGCAGGAAATCCACTGGCTCGACTCCTGTCATAGCTGGGGGTTCTGGGCTTGATGCTTGTGTAGTGGCATGGTCACAGAGGCAAGTAGACTTGAAATTTGGCTTGCTATGAATTCTCGGAAGCCTTCCTAGAGCTTCAGACGAGGGTGAAGGCCGAAGTTGTGAATCTGATGCCATGCGGCCCAAGGATCTTGCGGATGGAGGACGAGGCAGATTTTCGAAAGCCTCCAGCACTCCTCCAGCGAAAAACCCGAAGCCGGCCAAAGGGCATAGGTGTCTGTCTGCCAGACGAGAGAGAGCCCCAGGTTCACCACACATGTCCTGAACTTGCCGAACAGATCTCGGTCTCATGAGCACGTCGTGGTCAGGTTGTTGCTGGAGAGGCGGGCGGAGCTTCCCTGGCCGTTGAACTGGCGCAGGTGTGGTTATGTATGTTCTGGGCGCATTGTCTACAGTTCGTCTTCTCTTCATGTTCGCCGAACACGGTCCCGGAACGAAACAAAGCAAGGTAATTAAGTGATACTCCGACTACCGTCCCCGAATATGAGACCATGTTGGGCCACTTTCCATCAACTGCAGAAATGTTGTCAGGATGGGCAGGAGAGCTTGGAAGAGGCACGTCAAAGCTGTGAGATTCAGAGTAATTCTGTTGCTTGCACAGTGCATCACTTCGTTGTGTTTGCAGCTCTTCCTCTCGTTTCAGGCACTTCGTGTGGATTGTGTCAAAGTTGCCTCTGAGCTCCGCGGACGGCTAAGCTGAAATGTTATGCATAGGAGATGCCAACTGAAGCTTCCGTGAAGCGAAATAACCAGGCACAGAGGTTGGCGCCCTCAGCCGTGCTACTGCGAGCTGCAAAGCCTGGCTCGTGGCAGCGAGGCTTCAAATTCTGTCATTGGGACACTTTGTGTTGGCCCATTGTGCACGCGGCCGGAGGGCTAAAATGCATATACACGCTGTCGTGCGTCTAGTCAGCGATCTAATGCATGAACCTACCAACTCACTTGGCCAGAGTCGGCAGGAAGCTGTGTGACGAGAAGATTCCGGTCCCTGCGCTGTCCGGTGAGCGGTCAGATGACGAAGCATCACCGTAGCAATCGCAAGCACAAGCAGAGGCCTTGATGGAATATCCGCTGCCAGGACGCCCTCAGCAAATCATGTTGGGCTAGCGACCCTGCCACGGAAATCCCCGGAAACCTTGCCGGAAGCCTGAAGACCATCTCACTACTGTGCGTGGCTTCACGGTGTTGCACCGCTTTCGCAACAGTCGTCGCTGCTTCTGTAGGCGCGTACAGTTGGCCTGAGTCTCACGCCTGGTGCCTTTTGCATGCGCTCCTGCCGCCTGCTGCGGACCTAGCCATGCCATGCAGCGTGCTGCAGAAAATCCCCAGGGAGAGACTCTATCTGGAGCTGTGCTTGTCAGTAAGTCTCTATCTGATGCTTGGCTTCGCATTTCCTGTCATGGCAGCACTCCCCTAGCAAGGTGAATCAAGGATGACATGTACATAGAGCAGGTGCTGTGCAGATCAAAATGCCGCCGGCGAGCTGCCGTCAGAGGATGAAGCGCCTACCAGCTTTCCAAATAGACGCCCGTCCACAGGAGATGTGTTGTGTGGCGTGGCCTAGAGAGTACACAGTGCTGTCTGCTGTCCAGCAACAGCATTCGCAACAGCCACGGCAACAGCAGCAGCAGCAGCAGCCGCAGCAGCTGCGGCAGCCACAGCAGCGGCGGCAGCAGCGGCAGCAGCAGCAGCAGCAACAGCACCAACCGCACCAACAGCAACAGATGTAGCAACAGCGCAAACGACGGCAACACCAGCAACAACAGCAACAGCAGCAGCAACAACCTCAACAGCAGCAGCAATAGCAGCAACAACAGCATTAACAGTAAGCATGCTCATAGTGCCCAAGGTTGGGGTGTACATGCCAGCATGTGCTGACCCAAGCGCTTCAGACCATTTGGCCCAAAAGACGCCAGGGTCGAAGGTGTCGGCTGTCCCCACACCCGATACATGCCAGAGGCTTCATGCGCCTGGACAGCAGCGAGCCGCGAGCCGTCAGAAGTGTGTGCCTTATCGTCGCACGGCCTAAGGCCCCCTTTCGAGCTGGGGCCGCTCATAGGTGGCGACAAAGAGAGGCAGCGGTTTTTGAAGACTCTGTGAGGTTCTGTGAGGTTCATGCTCCACCGGTTCAAGGGTCCTGCATAGACTCATCATCTGTCATCATTTCCAGCTCCTAATCGCAGCTCGACCTTTTGCTCCGAACAGGACAGGATTTCCTAAGCCACCTGCCATGGGAGACATAAGAGAAGCAGACCTGCTCCTTGCAGACGAGGAGTCGCTGTCCAGGCTAGATGATCACAGAGCTGGTTGGATGCCACGATGGCTTGTCACCCTGATGTCAACAGCAGTGGTGGCGCTATTCGTGGTAGTGGCAACCGTACGCGGCACGACCGGTAAAGGTAAGCCAGACATGCTCTGTGCGGCACGGAACTGTTATTCGGCCTCGGAAGGACGCATAGCCTTCCCACAGCTGTCGGAGTCGGACATCCCAGAAGGGTCCTGCTCTAGGCCTTCCACTTTCTGCAGCAGAGATGATGATCACATCGAGTATCATGATTGTGACGGCGATGAGATCCTAGATCCGTTCTGCAATAGCGCCGAGAAACTGAAATTTGGCTTCTTGAGCTCTGCCAATGGTTGTCGAAACAATTGGCCAAACGGCTTGTGCCAAAATCAGGATGAGCCGAGTTACATTGCCAGCTTACATGTAGTCCCTAGCCCATCAAATGAGATCACCATCATTCATTTCAATGATGTGTACCAATTAGCCGGTGTGTTTGAACATGGCATGCGCAAGGGGGGCATGTCTCGAGCTGCCTACGTCATCGAACAGGCGCGGAAACGGAATCCTGATCGGACATTCGTCGTCTTCGCGGGCGACCTGCTTTCTCCTTCGGTCCTGAGCGACCTTTTCGAAGGGGAGCAGATGGTCGACATCCTGAACTTCCTAAATCTTACTGCTGCCTCCTTGGGCAATCACGAGTTCGATTTCGGCGTCGAAACTCTCAGGAAGAGGATTCAGGAGTCCAGGTTCGTGTGGTTGAATACAAACCTTCTGGATGAAGCCGGCGCTTTGCTTCCAGGCTGTGGGGGCAGGGGGGCAGGGGGGAGGCTGGAGGGCCTGGAAAGTGTTGCTTTGTCAGAAGACTCCCTAGACTTTGAGCATATTATTTAGAAAAAAAATCCGGATCTTTGCAACCTCGGACCGGTTTGGGCCGTGTCGCCTTCAGGAACCCAGCACCACAAGATCATGGACATCCCTTTCTCACCGCGCTGGTCGGAGGGTGGTGACGTGAAGACCACGCGCGTTTGCCTGTTTGGTGTGGCTTACGATGTGCGAGAGACAATGTTCAAGGACAGGCACAGGGTGAATTATGCGTTCCGGCTGCAACTTAAAATGCAATGACAAGACGCTCGTAGCGCACAGAGATGTGTAAAAGTAGTGGAGTCGTTCGTCCAGGTAGATTCACTGGCCGCAGCTCAGAAGGAGGCCAAGATTCTTCGAGATGAGCACAAGTGCAACATGCCTTTGTATTTGAAACGCCCCGATAACTGGAATCAAACTGCTGGGCATCTCCAAGGCAAAGTCGTCCTGGCGTTGACTCACCAGTTCGCCTCCGAAGATTGCAAGCTGTCCAAGGCTGCGCGACCAAATTTCGGATGCCGGGAAGCCCGGGTGACTTCCAGGTTTACCTTCTGCTCACAATGTCCCGTCCCATGAAACACGCACAGAGTGCCTTTGAGTTTGTTTTGCAAAACTGGCCAGGCGCTGGGGAAAAGCGTTGATTTGATACTGGGCAGCAGCATCTTCTTGGACTGACTGGTAACCCCCAGTTGAAGCCTGACACATACACTTGATTTCCAGGAAGTACAACAAACCTTGCAACCCAGGATCTTGGGTGGCCACGACCATAGCACAGAGCTCAAGACAGTGTGTGGGCATGCTCCTTACGTGAAGGACTGATCTGCAGTGAAAGTGGAGTTTTTTTTACTGTAGCCGCTGCTCTATCAAGCACAGCGTTGCCATGCAGGCAGATTCGGACCTGAAGACGCAGTGGAAGATGAAGCTGCTGCTAACTGACGAAGGTACTGTGGACTCCGTTGAAGGTGAGCTGATAACGCTTACAGACTTCGACCCGTTCTCGGTTGGTGTGTCCCCGAGCCTTAAATTGGCACTTTTTGAACGTAAAACCGAGACGAACATTTGGCAATCACTCTGCTAGTGTCCTCGGCCAACCCGCCATGCAGAGGCACAACAAGGTGGTTCAGTGGGAGGAGAGAGGCAGTGCCGAGCTGGCCAAGAAAATCGGCTGTTCATCTGCCCCACTCGATGCAGTTACTCGACATGTGCGTCAGAGAGAAACGAATGCTGCAAACTTTGTGGCTGATGCCGTCAAGAACATGCACAGGACTTCGCAGCGTGTGCTTCTGACATGACGTGTCCCGCATGTAGATGCCTTAGATTTGGCCGAAAGTTGGTCGTGGCTTCCAGGACGCAGGTGGCCCTCATCAACGGAGGCACCATCCGAGGAGACAAGGTTCAGGGTCCAGCGAGTTTTCCTGGAGCAGTGTAGTGCGTGGTGTTTCGGCTCTCGTCAGCCCGCAGCCCCGACAAGGTCTTCGCAGCTGGTGATCTTTCGAAAGAGATCGTCACAGAGTTGCATCCGTTTGGGAGCCTCGGCAACATTTTGAAGCAAGTTCTCCGAACTTCCTATAGCCGCTTGTGCGCATGGTGCACCCTCACAGGAACGGTATTGTCAAGATCTATGCCACCGGGGCAGAGATCAAGAACTACATCGATGATTCGTTGAAATGCTACGATACCTTTTGCGGCAACTTCGTGAACCCCGCGGGGTTGCGTTACACGTTTGATCCGGCAGCGCAAGACGGACAGAGGGTCAAAAGCCTGACTTTGGATGATGGCCGGCCAATCCCGGATGATGCGAGTCTCACGGTGGCGCTCACCGACTTTATGCTTTCGACGTCTGCTCTGTCGTCGAATCGTCTCTATAATATGGTCACAGTGAATGATGCAGTTCCTCTCGTGCAGGCACTGTTCGCTGCAGTTGCTGATGCGGGTACTTCGTGTATCAACCCCAAAACGGATGGGCGGATACAAGCGGCGTGACCGCTTGCGCACAGAACTTCGAGCAAAAGCTTGCTGCTGCTGCTGCAACCTGTAGCCCGCGAACGTGGTCAACTTCAACGTAGCAGTTTTTCCCGGAGTCCAGCATTAACTCCCACTTCGCAGTGTCATTGAGACTGGCTGCGACTGCGGAAGAAAAAGGTCAAGATACGGGCTGGGCCGTAGAAAGTATCTGCTGAACGTCCCTTGCTCTCGTGGGTGTTGGAGCGAGGCATGGCATCGTTCACGACAAGTGGCCTTTCCGTCTTGACATTGACACAGAATATCAGGACGATTGAGTGTCCATGGAGAATCGAGAGCCCATGATGCCACGCTGGTTTTTTTGTTTGCATCTTCAACCGAAGGACTGGATCCTCGTGGCGGCTTCTTGACAGAACTGAGCGCAGCATCAGCTGTTCATGAGCTATCGTTGACGGCTCTAGTGGTCATTGTCGCCTTAGATGCAAACTGATGTAGAAAGTCTCGTGCAGTCTGTCTACAATGAACGCGAGGTTATGGGCAGGTTATGACAAGATTAGTCACCTCCCCCTCATATTAAACGGCCCCCCCGCCCAATAGAAGCTCGGAAAGTGTTTTTTTATTTTTAGGGGGTATTTTGTCTCTATTGTCACTTTTGAGGGCTCTTGCTCTTGCTCCTGCACGGACTCTTGCCCCCGCTCTTGCTACGTCTGTTGCTCTCGCTCCTGTGCCTGCTCTTGCTCTTGCTTTTGTTCTTGCTCGTGCTCCTGCTCTACGTTGCTCTTGCTCCTGCTCTTGCTCCGGACCCCCTAACGCAAAATGCAAATTAGGTTTTAAAGGGCAGGGACGATTTCGGGAGGATTGGCTCCAAAGTGTTTTTATTGCTGGCGGGGTGTTTAACTGATGGGGGAAGGGAATAGAAACCTTGATAAGCCGCAGGTTTGCACGCTGGTATCCTGCGACTTGGCCGAGCTTCATCATGATGCCTACATTGACATGACGACCCCACACGCCCACAGCACCGTAGCAGCTGTCGCTTACGCCAGCTCACGCAGTAAAGTTTGGAGGCCGGCGTTCTTCGCGGCATGCTTAATGGTGACAGTGGACGTTCGGAGATGCTCCTGTCTATCCCCCTTGCTACGTGAAGGCCTGACCGTTCCCATGGGTCATGTCGGAACCGAGGTATATGGTGCTTACCCTGCATCTGTGGACGCCTGAATTATCGAGCCAGCCGGAGCTTCTCCAGCTTTGTCTACACTCGCCTCCACGTCTACTTCTGCGTGGCACCTCGATTTCTTGAGCCGACGAAATCTCCCAGCGGTCGTGGGCTTCAGTCGCGCAGGGGGTCGCTACAGGACCGAATGACATGCATAGAAGCGATACTTCACACCGTTTCGCCATGTTGAAACCGGAGCTCGTTCATCAGCATTGCACGGAGAGCCACTACATCTGAAAGTGTTTAGCTAAGGCGACCTACTTGAACGTGTTTATCCTGGTTTTCACCATAGGTGTGTTGCCAGATTGGACAGCAGCTTGGCCAGACAGAGACTGGCCTTTACTTGGGAGTGGCCGCCCCGTCACTTGTTCGTCCGGTAACTGTCGGACTGATCATGCGTGTTGCAGCTGGAGCAGTGAGCAGTGAACATGACAGCTCGCCCTGAAAATGTTTGACATCCTCTGCCTGGGTTTCCCGCCCAGACATATGAAATGTCTTAGGGCATTCTGCCGGACACAAGCATGTTGCTGGCCTCGCTGGGTAGCAGACTATTGAATGGCGTCTTAGTTTCATACTAAAGGGACAGAGTCGTATGGATTCGCGATTAGAAGACGGTCTACCAGTCTACCAAGAGTGCTCGGAGAAGAGGTGAATCAGTTTTGCGTGTACTTCGTCGGCTTCGTTGATTGGGTCTTGATCCACACGGCGAAGCTGATCACCTCGTTATCCATCCTGCGCCTGGCCTGCAAGGGCAGATCGGCCTTTGTCTTAGCAAGGCAAGGCACGCTGAGCAGTAGGAGAGAGAAGAATAGAGTCAATGATCCCGATGGCGCGGCCTCAGATCGCACGCCGCAGGCAGCGAAAAAGAGTTTCCGGAACTGGTGAGTGCAGAAATGAAGTTATCACTAGTGCTGCGGATGCTGCGGCGCGTTCGTCGTGACCGGAGAGGCTGTAACAGCTAGTACCCTTACAACGCTCCGTGTAGCTGTTGCGTCCTGAGGTTCGCATTCTATGTGGTGTTCCGATTCCGGAACAAGATAGCTATAGCTACTGGCTTAGAGCACATCACGCTTATTCGCTTCAATTGGAGGGAAACTTGGCTGTGGATTCAGTACCCTTTATCGAGTTTGAATTGGCAGTGGGACATTGCAGCGCATGATGACAAGCATCTGTTTGCGAAGTGCTTCCTGCAGCGCGATATGCAAGTTCAAAGCGGTTATTTTGTGGCATTCTGCTTGCTGCTTTTGGTTCCTTGCACTCCAATCAAACCTCGATGTGACGTTACAGTCTGAAGTTCTGCCTTGCACAAATTGCTCCGGTCATGTACTGGGGCCCCTCGTGGAGGGTGCCCCGCTCCTGTAGGGCGTGAGCCTTGCTCGTGCTCGGTGTTATGCGACGAGAGAATCCTGTTGATGGAATTGCCTCTAGACTTGCCAGGGGTACTAAGAACACACATCGCAAGACACAGGCACATGAGCCAGCGTCTAGTTTTGCAGGATCTGTTCGGCCTCCGCTCTCGTCAGAGGCCCATCGAGGTTTTCATTTGGAAGGCCAGTGCAAGGGAACATTTGCCGATGAGCTCACGCACTCGTAGAATCTGAACAGCGCAAACCCTGGAGCTGAACTGAGATTTCAGTGGCTGCCTTGATTGTTTCCGGGCCGATAGTTGGCATCCTTAGTCCTGGGAGGGACGGGGAGCTCGCGTGACAGTTCTCTGGAGTTTATGCCTTCTTGCGCGGCAACTTGTGCGTCCAGAAGCTTCGTGAAGACACAGCCTAGAGGGAGTAGTGCCTGCTGTGCCGGCTTGGTTGTTGTCACTGGTTCCTTGCACTTCGCGATCTCAGCAGGTCGAGGGGCTGCAGAGTGCATCCTCCAAGTTCACGAAGCCTAACGATCTCTTCGTCGAGTGTCATATGGGCTCCCCGATGCAATGGCGGGAATGAGTGTATTGGCCTGGTTCCTTAGCCCAGGCGAAGCAGTTCCCAGGTTTCTGTTGACTGCCGCCGAACGACCTGGGGCCAACACATGCATTTTCTGTTTGGCCATGGTCTGCAAGGATACAACGAGCCCATGCGGACCCGCGTTCACAACAACGCCGGCAGTGAAGCTGTGATAAGGGAGTCCTTCCAACTGAACATAGATGCTGCTCGGAACGGCTTTGGTGTGGCGGCCGAGCACGAGAATGTCTGCTTGACTTCCGTGTTGTTCGCGCATAAACGTGTAAGGAGAACTCGCCGGACACGTTGATGACGCTTCTGGCAAAGGACCAGTCGTTGCTCACCAACTCCGAGATTGTATCCTTGCCGCAGTGAGTCTCAGTTGATCCAACAGCCAATCCGCAACCTGGCACCACTGTGTCAAGTATCTCTCCTTCCCTGTTCGTGTGCAGTGCAGCAGCCTGAAGCGATCAGCTGCAGTGGGGGGTCTTCTTGGGATCTTGTGTCCAGTACCCTTTCGCGGTATACGTGAAGTCGTCCACAACCAAGGCACGGTTGACGCTCTCCACCAGAGAGTTGTGTGGCATTGAGGCAGGGGCCCACCTTGCCCCAACCGATTCTCGGAATGTCTGCCATCCCGGTTAGGATCAGACCGGCAAACGTCGAAGCACGTTTTCCTACGACGAGGCAGGGCGGGTGGACATCCTGTCAACCTAATCGGCTCGTCGAGACACGGCTGTGACGCAGAGTTTGGGTAGAAAAGCCAGCGTTTGTCGAGTATTTGTGGACTGAGTGCACTTGATTTGGGAGGATTCCTTCCTAGAGCTCAGTCTGAATCCATCCGGGAAGATTTGGAGCCTTGGGTCTTTGAACTCGGTGTAACAGTCGAGCAGTCACCCGTGCTGCCGTTCGGCGTCAAAACCTGATTTTTCCTGCTGAGGATTGCAGTCGCTCCGGTTGACGAGGCAGCGGAGGAGGAACGATCACTTTTGCTGCAAGAGGATTCGTTGCTGCCCTGTTGAGCGGCGCGTGGGCCTGACAAAGCCGGGCTCACGCAGCCGTTGGGCAGGTCCCTTTACTCAGAGCACGAAGCGATAGGAACCAGAAATGGTCAGCGCAGTGCCGCAGTAGTTCGAACGGGGCTCGAGTACCCTGTAAGCTTACAGTTTGTGGGACTGGCTTCCAAGAGCACAAAACACCGAAGCAGGGAGCAGCCTGGCATGGCGAGAAACAGCCTGAACTTGAACTAGGGGCAACTAACGGTTTGCATCAGACATCCCACATGCACGAAATTCGACGTTTGCAGGCTGGACAGCTGTGAACAGCACCGAATGCCTGGCGAACGCTGCCAGGGCACTATGACCTTTTGTAAACATTGTCACACACACATGCTTGGAAGTAAGAAAGCGTTGACCAACTAGAAGTAACTAGAACTGGCCGTTGCGACTTACACCACGGATGCGACCCTGCAGAGCAATTGGCCGGAATGCAGCCGCTGGCAGGCCTAGACATGACAAGGAAGAGCTCACGCAGTACTTGTAGCAACAGTTGAGTAGAGTTACAAGCGAAGCGCATTGAGAGGCGATGCTGGTCTTGTGTCCTTGCAGTTGTTTCACTGAGCTATGCCTCAAGCACCATAGCTATGTGCTGTGGGAAGAAGCAGGGAGCAGGGCGGTTAGTTTCAGCTTGCACAGGGCTATCAGTGATCAGCGAAGGCCCAAGATTTCGGACTGCAAGGGTAGACGGCAGAGGCTCTCCAGCCGATGGCTCAAGGCTTATGCCTGCATCTAGGATTGATTCTATGGTTCCATGCCATATATAGCGCCTGTCCAACTGCAACCAAGCCCAGCGACTCCGTGCAAGCTTGGTCACCAAGTCGCTCGAACTGACCCACCGTGACAAACATCCGGATCGTTCCAAAACATGATTGCACCTCGACGCGTTGTTAGCTGGCAGCCCCACACCCCAAGCCTTTGTAGAAGCTCCCTCGTGCTGCGAGATGGCGCCGCAAACCTGCTTGCCAGCCTTCGGCACCTCTGGCGTGTGGCCTTCCCGGCTTAGGACATCGGTGCAACTTGGCAGAAGGCAGGTTGTTGTTGGTTGTTCCTTGACAGGTGTGGCTTCGAACCGTAATGCTACCGGCATGTATCATGAGGTGGTATGTTGATGCGGGGTTCATGGTGTTTTCCTATTGCGCGCGAGACTTGAGAGCCGTGATCCCGGCAATCTTGGGCTCCCAACTTCCCTGAATAGGCCAAGGCTTGTGAGGACGAGTTCATACCGGAAGTTAGGATGATCAGAAGCCGGTGATGCCGGTGGCTGAAGTGACAAGCCTGCGCAGCTGCGATTTCAATTGGTTTCATGCTAATAACCCAGAAGTTCTACGGGTGAACATGCACACACTGCACAGCTTGAGCTATGTGGATTGAGGTGCCGTGTTTGCATTCAGATTGCCAGCGCTTGCCTGTTTGCACACAGAGGTCGTAGAACAGACCGTTGCAAGCTAGGTCGTGAGAGTTTAGGCACGCGGTGCTGCAGCGATCAAAAACGCTGATCAATCAACTGATAGAAACGATGGAAATGATAGTACATACGGAGGTAAAAAGTTTCAATCGGGGAGCAAGAAGCGTTCAAGAGAGGGAGAGAGAGAGAGAGAGCAAAACATATCAACATTCAACATCATCGTTCTTGTCTTCTCAGGTCTCAACCCCCGAACTGCGATGGCTGCTGAGGCCATCCAGGCGGGGCATGCCGCGTTAGACGAGTTATTCTCCAAGGCTTAAAGGGATTGAAAGGGAGATGAGCTTGACACTCCAGGCTTGGAGTGCAACAGGCATATCTGGATACAGGAACATGTTTTGTTGACATACGTGTTGCTACTCGTGCTGCTACAGTTTTATGGACCATCGTGTGCTGCCAGAACATTTCAAAGGGTGTGGCTACGGGCGGAGTCGATGTTGCGATCCTGTGACGTTGCGGCCGCTTGCAGGCCTAATTACACCAGCATGCACAAGTGGAGGGGGTAGCCGGGAAGTTTGGTCTAGAAGCGAAGTGCGACCTTTGAGGTGGCCGTCAGAGTAGAGGACGGCATCCCGAAGCTGCTGCCCGGCTTTGGTTCAGCACATGGTCGAGCCGGGTCAACCTTCGAATCCAAGCCCAGGCTGGTGAAAATCAGCCCAAGCACATGTGCCGGCTTTGCCGCCAAGAACTTGGGCGAGGTGCTTTTGACTTTTTTTGGTATGTTTGTTGGATTTTGTTGGAAAATGATCGCAGAGCAGATTCGGATGCAGAAGTGTTTATGAAGCCAGGGACAGCCATGGACATGACAGAAGGTGACAGTGAAGAGACCTGGAGCACAGCGAGGACACGTGGCAGTCCTTCACCTCAGCCGGGGCCACAGAGCTTGTGCTTTGCAGCTTTGCAGCAGGCGAGAGTTTGGAGTTTTGCCCGGAGGCTCCGCGGTACCCGCGGGCTCTGTCCTGATTTCCCTGAAGCTGTCGGAGCTCCTGGACGTGACCTCGGGAGATCAGGCTTGGGGGAGCCATGTGCGAGAGCAAACGACAGAGAGTCCCTCCTCAAACCCACACCGGCCCACACCAACTTGGCTCATCCACTCCTTGCTTCGATCGTACTTCTGATCGGCCAGAAACAAGCTCCTCAACCATGGCTTTTGCGCTAAATGCAAGGGGCGCATGTCGTGGTAAACGAAGCGGCAAGAGTGCGGAGCTATGGTTCGAGCATGGGGCTGCCTAGTCGGCTATATGCAACTCTTGCAACTGGCATCTCTGCTCGCAGGTCCAGATCGTTCATTCTGACCGTGTTAGGCGGGCAACTCGACGGGAGCCGCAACAGGACTGGCGGTTTCTGCTCCTCATTTCCTGCTGTGTCTTTCACTGGGTCTCTTTGCTTAAGATCGCAATCGAAGCGCAGCCATCCTCGAAAGCCACTCCCGTTTTCGTGCCCGAGCGGTTGATGTGAAAGAGGTGGCTGGTGGCCGACTGTCGGTTTCGCGCTTTTTTTGGGTGGATTTCGTTGCGAGGATCCCGTGGTCATGAGACGCGGCTCTTGGAGCGATCTTCCGGTGCCAGGGCAGCGGATGCAAGCAGTTCAGCATCTTGGACGTCAAGGATAGTCGGACAGCCCGTGTTGGGGCATCGCAGCCCCCACGTATTTGGGGGGTAGAAGTTGCGCTCAATGGCAGAAGTGGCGACAGTTTGTCTCAGGCTTCTGCGGATGGAGTTGTCACATGAGAGCACAATAACCCTCGCGGAGACTAGCGTGTTTCGCCAGATTGGGTACATGTCGATGCATAGCATAGCATGCATACATGTCACTCGTTGCTCCGTCAAATTCACTCACGTTTCCTTTGCCGTTTCTTTCCGCCTCACAACTGATTGATTACAGCGTGTAGGTTATAGGTGCAGCTTACCGTCTTGCCATCAGGGTGCCTACTTCCGCAAGGCAGAACTGGCGCGAGCCGCTTGGTGGGAACTCCAGGAGGGCACCGAACTCGACATGTGCAACGTGGGAGTTTCGGTGCTCTGACGTTAAACCACCCGGCACCTGCCGACAGAGCACGAATGCGCTTGGGTTGCAAAGCTGATCCCCATCTTTTAAAGTCATCTCACGAGACCCGGACATTTTGCAGGTCCTTCGGCGGGCGGCCTTTGCAGGAGTCAGTGGTCAGCCTTCAGATTTCTGGATGCAGAGCTTCGAATTCTGTGAGAAAAGCGCATGGCGACCTCCCAGCTTGGATGCAGTTGCAGCAGTGAAGCAGGATTCGACACAATCACTTCAAGCCCGGCCAGGGCGACCCAAGGCAGCGCCAGGGCAGGTACAGTATCGGTGGAAGATTGCATGGCTTAGCAGCAGAGCTTTTCTCTTCATTCCGGCGATGTTGCATCCTTGCTAGACTTGCAGAAGTGTGCCGTCAGAGAGACATCATCTAGAGTTGACAGAGATGCCTACAGGAGTAGTGGTCGCTTGTCCTCTCTCCTCCTGTTGGGATTTGCAAGCAGGAGCCGGTCCCACAAGCAGCAGACGAACTCGGCGCAGAGACGCCTGGCCCAATTGAGCTGGGAGCCTATGCCAGCATGCGCCAGTCATGGTGGCCTTTGCCGACAAGCCGACCTTCAGCTGCTAGGGGACCCCTGACTTCTCCATGGCACCTCACGCCGTAGACAGTTTTGCTGCGAGGTTCTCGCCGCTTCCCAAAGCGATTCCGAGGACTGGAGTCTGCAGCTGTGCAGGTCGAAGTGTCGATTGAACCATGCGCGTGGCTATTTCCTGCGTCCGGTTCGGGGACTGGCTTCAAGGACCAGCATTCAGTCACCGAACCAGCAGAAGCTGAGCCTGAAAGCGTCCAACCTTGGCTTCGCCAATCCCTCTCTGCCCGTGACGTGCCTTGCCCGGGAGAGCGAGCCTGCGAACATTCCATATGAGAAATCCTATTACCAGAGAGGCCTGAGGCCTGAGATGTTGCTCTGTGAACCGATCTGAGAGCCGAGGGAGAGCTACGCTTCGCCTGGAGCTGGGACTGCGAGTGCACCTGAGCCGCACCGGCATGCCGCAACCGCGAAAGTTGTCCACGGGCATACAAGCAGCAGGGTCCTAACTTCGAGTTCCAGCGACCAAGGTCCCCTCTGCCTCTGCCCCATGCACGCCGCAGCGGTGTTTGATGCCGGCCTTTGCCCAGGCCCTTGCCAACTTGCCGGGGCATGTGGCAGAGATTTCACTGATGCCTTGTCAGGCCGCTCATAGCCAGAGGGGCGAGGCACCCAAGCCAGGCCTCTCGCAATCGCAAGCAGCTCCAGAAATGAAATCACAATTCCGCTGGAGCGCGCCGAGGCTATGCGCCGGTTGCCCAGCCGCAAGTGGTCCATCCACCCATGTCACAGCAGCAGCCCTTCAATCCGGCCACCCGCGCAGCATCTGGACTCAACTCTGGAGTCTCGGGAACAATGGGGAGGGAAGTTACTGATTTTTGTTGGAGCGCTGTTGAACGATTTGCTGTCGCCTTGTCTGGTGCCATGTCGTCTGCTCATCGTGGGAGACTGCCAAGGGACACCAAGTCAGCACTTTCCCCGCCCCTGAGACCGTAGCACGGGACCGGAACACTGAGTTGAGTGCTCCAGTGATTACCTGGTCTAGGTGGTCCACTGACTTGTGGAGCTCGGCTGAGGTGTACAAAGCACCTGCAAACTTCGTACAACCTGGGTCCCCAGGGAGTGCAAGCAGGACCGTGAGTCTGCCTCACCGCAGAGAGCGGCTGCGACAGCAGCGCATTGATTGACAGGACTCTCAATGCAGCCAATCCTGCCTCGGTTGGTTTCTCCAGGCAGGAGAGGGAATACAGAGCTTCAGCCAGCGCAGCTCAATTTTTGGAACAAGCTGCCGATCCTTTGCCGAGCCAGGCCCATGGCCAGCACCGCTCCAGTGCCAGGCTGACATGGACGTATTCGCAGTCAGCTAGTCTGTTGGCCACAGATGAGAGTTTTTGGCAGTGTTGGCTGTGTAGTGGCATCGTGTCTCCATGTGAGTACAGCTCCACCTGCAGATCTCTCAATGAGAACAGGCCTGTGCAGGTTGTTCTTTGCATAACTGTCCGCGAATTCGTAAGCACATGAAGCATGTCGTCACGCTGTGGTTCAGAGAGGGTCAGGTACACCGCCTCACTCACGTCCCAAATTTGGTCGACTTGTAGCCACGTGTAGCACAGGTAAGTGGCTTCGTGCGACTCTGGCCAACGAAAGAAATTTAACTGAAGACAGGTTGTGTGTGTGTGTTGTGCATGGGTGATGTCTGTGTGATGTCTTGCGCATATGCCGCACTACCCAGCAACGATGCTTACGTTGTCAGCAGGCCACCGGAAAAGGAGCATGAGGTCTGGACCAAGACGACACCAGAAGGAGGAACCTAGAACTTCACAGCACCAACGAAGAGCCTCCGTACTCAAGGACTACCTTGAAGCTCTGCCACGGGGCTCTTCGTGCGAGAACGTTAGGTGGGCACACGGCGCATGCGGGAGGAGCTTAACAAAAGCAAGAGTCGCGGAGAGTGGACAGACACGGGCGATCTCGCCAGAGAGCTTCCTGCACTCGCAGGTCGAAGACCTGGAGCCGAAGCGTGCAAGGAGGCGGGTTGGACGTTGGAGGTTGGTCTTTTATCGCTGTGGTTCTGCGCAGCTCGACTAGTGCCGAACCTGACAAAAAGTCCCATGCCTGGCCTCAGACTTGCAAACGCAAGAGTGCTAGAGCTGCTTGAAGATGTCGGGCGGTCCGTTAGCTAGTTCATTACACAAGACCGGTCTTACTTGCATTTACTTGCGTGCTTCGCACTTTCACTTTGTATTATGCAGGCACTGGGCCAGGTGGAGGTGGCAGACTGGCTTCCTGCTTCCATGGGCTCACCCGTTTGGAAGGCTGCACAGCAGCCCCCACCTTCGTCTCCACCAGCTCTGGTACCCAAAGCACCCTCCACATCGCCCACACGCACACACAGCCCAAGCCCAAGCCCTCCCCAAATGCGGCCTGAAGGAGCTCAGCCAAAGGTGCCGAGCCCAAAGTTCCAGCCGATTCCACAGCTACAATCCAGTCCACAAGGACCTCTTCTGAGAGACGCAGAGCGTGCCGTGCGCGTGCGGCAGAGCGTTCCCAACTTGCAACCACGTCGCGTGCACTCGCAGGCAGAGCTGCAGAGAGGCGCAGGAAGACGCGGAACGGACCTCCCATCCAAGATCAGCCCCAGCCCCAAGGTGGCTCCCGAGAGGGAGCGTCAGTCCCTAAGCCCCCCTCCGCTTCGCATGCCGAGGGCAGTCCCAAGTCCAAGTCCGACCTCAGCCGGCACAGGCGAGCAGCCATCGTCGCCGTCTGTAGGCCCATTCCATGCGCCTCCCGGCCACCCTCCGGGCCACACAGGCGATGCGATGCCAGAGAAGGCAGCGATGGCAGCACCTGCACAGCCTGCGCGCAACGGTGGAGTCAGCTGGCGGAACGGCACCCTGTTTGCAGATCTGAGTGGAACGAAATGCGCACTGGAATTGCCGCGCTTCCTGTGCTTCCGCTCTGCCAGGCACCAGCGGCCAGAGGAACAGCCTGACGAAGGACAGCTCAGCGACGTGTCGACGGTGGGTGGTAGACAGAGAGAGGCCCGAGGTACCAGGAAACAAAAAAGACAGACACAGAACGCTAGACTGGTGCCAAAGAAGTACATGCTATCTAAGTCGGAGAAGGGGTTGTAGGCTGCTGGCTGTTGAGTCTTTGCGCTGTCACGGCTACAGATCGCCAGGCTACTTCTCTCGTAGCTTGAAGAAGTGCGATCTTGGCTTTGGGACTTGTGTCCGGCAATTACTAGTAACTACTTGTAGGGAGAGAGCGGTCAGTTGGATCCCAAACTTGTCCGAGGAGCCGTCGGCAGACCGCAGCTTGTCGCCGGCGCAGCGAATGCCTCAAGCGTTCCATCTCTTTGCTTGCAAAGCGTCATGAGCACTCGATGCCTCGGTAAGGCCTGTGGTGAAGCCTGCGGTCGGGCTCGTGGAAGAGACCAGCTCACCTAAGGTGCCCAAGATTCGGGAGTATTCTTGTGCGGCGGGAACTTCAGTGTTTGCGAGGCTGACTGCAGCGAGCAGCAGCCTCCTCCACTGGCCACGCGGATGCACGGACTGTACGCGTAGCCGCGTATCTCCCCGTATGCCCAGAGCTTCTGCACGCTCCTGCCCATCCCATAGCTTGCGGTTGTACCTTGCTTTTCTGGTGATGCAGATTTTGATCAGCTGCTCCTGCTGCCAAAGCAGCGCAGGTCCAGCGCCGAGATAAAGTTCGCCCGACAGCACTGGTACATCTTCCAGGTCGGCCCGGGAGGAATAATTCAAGCCCGAGTCCAAGAAGAAATTACCGAAGACACGCCAATATTGGAGTGAGAGCATAAGCTCTGATTCCTGCCTCCTGAAGCGGACGGAGTAGCAAAGATCTGCTTTAGGCTGTGCGACAGAAGCACTTGTCATCTTGGAAACCAACAGCTGAATGCAGATCACGAGACGGGAAACGGCTTGATCCCTGCTAATGCAATTCTGGTCGGAGCTGGCACAAGTCATTCTTTAGAGTTCTAGAAGGAGGCCCAAATTCAGCACAGTTCGGCGAGGAACTTGGGTAAACTATTCTCGTTTATGCAGCGAAGGAGGAACGAAGAGCTTGCTATCCCCAACAATACAGGCTCATTGCTGTAGGATCGGCTGTTAATGACCCTTGTCGGGCTACATCGTCCGACCCTAGCGGGCAAAGTCGGTCGCATGCACGTGGCCCTTCTTTACCAAAGATTTGCTCTGATATGACTGTCGCATAGGGTGACTTCTGGAGGAAAGTCAAGTGCATTAGGTGCGACGAAGGATGACTTCTGCAGCCGTCTGGATCATTCGTGTGCGACCAAATGCTGTGTTGAACTCTAGGACTCTAGGATTCTCGGACTCGTATTCACAAAGGGTGGCCAATATTTCCGGTAATCCGAGACTGCGAGGGCCTTCGTTTGCTCAGTGCTGACCCTGCAATGCACGTCTCATGTTGGGCCGCTCTGAGAACTGCACTGACCTCCCAAAGGTTTGGACTGTCAGAGCCTACCAACCGAAACCCCCGACAGCTTTTACCTACACTTGTCTTTGCTGGTCGCACGGCATTGCATTTCTTGGGCAGGTGCTACCCGGAGCGTTAGTGCCAAACCTCGGCGCACCGGCACCGTGCGGCGTCCCGCATCACAGGGCCTTGGCGGGATCCTCAGCCTTCATGACGTGTGATCCTGAGCTCCTGGATTGAGGAATCTGCATTTTACAGACCATCCCACGGCTTTTTCGGTCAGCATCCTTTCAAAGCCACATGAGCGGAACTGCGCCCTGCAACGGCAACGGCTGTTTTTGCGAACCGGGTTAGCTTCTCAAAAGACGGTGGAATGCATAGGCATAGATTCACGAAACTCAAACATGCAGCAGCGTGAACCAAGAGCCTCGTCTGTCTGAGTCCGAGTTGCGAGAGCGTAAACATGCAGCTGATTTTTTTCGAGGCCTAGCTAATGTTTGCACACCTTTGCTTTCATGAGACTGAAAGCATCTATCCTAGCTCAGGCCACTTGCAATGCGAGCCTTGTCCAGCAAGCGCCCAGCCGGCGGCTGTGCCCCTCAGCTCCATTACGCTCAATGGCTTTTGAATGCTTGGCGATGCTGTGCAGGCGGAGGTCGTTGTGTGGCATTCCTCCGGTATCTTTGAGCAGATTTGCTCTCAGGGCATCTGTGAGTTGCGACTGGCAGCGGCCACAAAGCACGGGTGGAGGCAAGCGGCATGGATCGATAAAGTGCTTCAACCGCGCCTCACAACCCGAACTCCGTTCTTGCCACGACAACCCTTCCCCCTACCGGTATCTACCTTGACTGGCCTTGTGTTTTGGAGTCCTCTGTCTCAATGTTGTGGTAGTAGCGGTAGCAATGAGACCTGTTCAGCCGTGCCAGCATTGTGCGAGTGTGCGAGTCGAAACTCAAACAGACTGTGCCTTGCCGGTGTTCGATAGATGAAATATCATAATATCATCATAGCCCATCGCGTATCATGTGTTCGCCTTTTCGCCTGGTTCCTACTGCCACGAGCCATCGCTTCGTCAGGCAGCCTGGAGCGATCCGAGCTCGGTCTAGAGATTACAAGTGAAGTGCGCCGGTGGCTGCTGGGCCTGACTGAGGGCCTGCAGTGCTCCCATGCAGCTTGGTCTTGAAGGCTAAGACTTAAAAGTACAAAGCAGCCGATTCCAGTGCGCATGCAAAGACTGGACACGATTTGTGTTTCTTCATGTTGCGGTAGCATCCGCCATGCGGTAGTTTTTTGGGGGCGCTTGGCGTTCGGCCGCTGGCCTCCAGGTGGTGATGGACAAGGCACTGACGGTGCTCTCGAACTTCAAGCTCTCCAGTGGCTGCGAGCTTGAGGTTGGCGGATCTTAGAGCCAGAAACAATTGCAAACTGAGCGTCTCAGAGCCACAGTTCTCACCAAGTCGGACAGCAGACTGGCAGACAGAGGGTGGGCCTCCTGGCAGGGGGGCTTCCCTCCAGGCCCTGCAAAGAACGAGCGAACGAAGCGAGAGAGAGAGAGAGAGCCCCCGAGGCCAGGACGCGGGCTAAAGTACAGGGTCATTTGGGGGTTTAACGCCGAACACACCCTACGTTGATGTTCAAACACGGGGAACAGCCCCGACCACAGACTCCAAGGCCTCCTTCCGCCAACAAGCTAGGGAGTAGGGAGGCGGGGGCCTAGGCCCGGGTCTGTTCGCAGACCTTTCCCCGGCAGAAGGAAGGAAGAGATGCCGTGCGGAGTACTACATTCGCTACTCACTCCTCCGATCCCGATAAAGACAATCGGGTGGGCTTGAAGCGCGGGGGATTTGACCGTCCCCGAAGCCCGGAAGAGAGAGAGAGAGAGAGGCCGTGCGAATTGCCAGGCGCGGGCCTCAGTTCGAGCTACAGACTGCACATACAGCTTGCACACTCAGCTTGCACAATGCATGGGTGCAGGGGGACTTTTGCTCGTGTCTTGGTAACTGTTTGCATAGCTGTGGCCTTTATGCAAAAAGTCCTACCGTGCAGCCCACGCAGAAAAGTTCTATGATGTCAACAAACATGGACAGTAGGGGGGTGGTTCACGCCCTCTACTGTTCCATGTGAACCGTGGGGATGCTGATATCATGACAATGCTCAACTTACTTATGTATGTTGCCCAGTAGATCTTGAGTTTCTGTTACAGCCAAAACTCCGCGGAGCACTGACGACCGTGGAGCGGTCGACAAATCTATATGATCCGTACATGCTTTGACAGGATCGGGGAACCCTGATACTTCCATAGTCCAATACATTATTCGTGCGCAATATCAGGAAGAACCAATCAAACTTTCACGCCCTTCCAAAAGCCCCATAACAAATGGGGGGCCCATGTGGCCGGCGGGGTTTGACACGTCCCCCATGCCCTGCGGAAGAAGAGAGACCGTCCACATCAGCCCCGGTGCACAGCAGCGCATGCCCGCATCCGCATGCCGCAGGACAGAGAAAGAGGGAAAGAGAGAGACAGACAGAGAGAGAGAGAGTGACCAAGTGGCACAATGCCCTGGTCTAGTAGCGGTGAGGGGGCTGGGTACACAATTGTGCATTCGGGGGAACCTCTCTTTCCGCCCCGAATAGGGGCCTCTCAGACGATCTGCTCGCGGGCCGTTGAGGGGTAGGCCTTCGGGCCAAGGGTCTCTTGAGGCCCTAGACCCCGAGCAAGCAAGCAAGCAAGCAAGAGAGAGAGAGACCGGCTGGACGCACAGTGCATAGAGTGGGAAGAGGCGCGAGGCTGGGGGTTTAGGTTAAAGTACAGCGTGGGAATGTGACGGTGCAAGCCGATGCCTCTCGCCCATAGTGGAGGACCAGTGTGCACTCGTGTGCGGGGGTCCTTTTGGCTGCGTGCAAGCAAGAGACTGAGAGAGACCGTACCCAACAGGGCTGGCCCTGATGCCTGGCGAAACAAAGACCGAACTCACCGGTGCGCGCGTGTGCGGAAGGGTACGCCCGTGCCTTTCTTGTCTGTGTGGAAGAAGGGAGACGGTTAGAGTTACTGTTCAGCGGGGTCCCAAGAGTTCAGAAGCAAGGCCTCATCCAACTGACCGGAGAGCAGGGTGTGAGCGCAAGCGCGGAGGGTAGACGAACCTGCCTTCCTTTGGCGGAGTGGAAGAAGAGAGACGGAGATGAGCAAGCCCCTTTCTGTCTCGCGAGCTTTTTCGACAGGATGTGATGTTGGACTTTTGCGGTTGGTGGTTCGGCCTTTTGGTGCACACTTGGGATCATGAACGGGGCTGTACGCGGTGGGGATCCGTCGCCTCTTCGCAGATGTTCCTGTGTTGCAGGTGCTTGGAGGGCCACTGGGTGCCATCGTGGGCAGCTGGATGGCATTTGTTCGACATTTTTCACGGTAGTCTAGTCTCGTTTGGTTCAGCTCGAGCTCTGAAACATTAGTGTCTTCAGGCGGATACAACGAAGCCGACTGGCTCCATCAGGAGATATTTTCCAAGTCTCCAGCGGATGCGGTGAAGGCCAGCTCCGAGAACTTCTGCATCAGGCGGTCGTCTTCGAATTGTCTGCCATGGCTTTGCCAATGCACTTCAAGCTTCCCGAAATCATATGTATTTCTCTAACGAAAATTCCGGAAACCGAAGTCCCACGTCTTGCTTTGGGGGCCTTCGTGGCCGAGGAGTCCTTTGAGCTGCTCGGCTTCGGCGACGTCAGGGAAGGTGACTGGTCTGGTGTCATGGTTGAGGCCGGCGGCCACTGGGCACTGGGTCAGGGGTAGAGTGTTCTACGGGGGCATAGCTTCATTGCAACATTTGCTCCAGAAGTGCAACAAGCTGAAGTATATATGTATGCATACGTACATATGCCCTCACACACATGCAAAGACCCACATCCGCACGGTTGGGTGCGCAGATGTTTTTTGTATTCACACAAATGCAGCAACAAGAGCGGTTCTTGATAGTGATGACCATAGTAGAATTTCGGCAGGCAGTCCTCTCAGGACGCGTCGCTTGCAACAGATGTGTATATCACGGTCACAAGACCTACAAGAGTTACTCCAGATCCTGCAAGCCGTTAAGTTATGCAAGCGGAGTGGAGCCTTCCAGTTTTGAGTTTGTTGCAGGAAGTCTCCTTGGCCTACCGTCGCCAGTGCCTTCGGGGCCACCCCAGCAGGGGAGGTCCCGCACGGGGCTACCTGAAGTTGCAGGCACAGTCACTTTAGTTGGAGTCATTGCTTCAAGAGTCTCTGTGACGAGGTAGCCATGGAGGTCATCCGTGCATTCTGTGGAGAAGCCGGTCCCCTCACGCCCGAACCAGCAGAGGAGGTAGCCGGGGATCAGGGCCGTGAGAGCCTCGAGAATGTCCGATACTCTACTGAGTCATACAACGCAGACGTGGGGCAACCTAGCTTTGTGAATATTGCATTAGTAGATGTGCCACTTCTCAACCGTCACGGTCAGCTCATGAATGGCCATGATTTCCTCCAGACCTGCTTTGTAAGGGCGATGAACCTGCCGCACGGAATGCCAGACATGCGAAGCTTCTTTTTGGCTCAAGTGGGCGACCCGGAATTTCGTTTGATTCTCAAGGAGGTGCTCAACCTCGCGTTTCTCGTCCTTTCAGCAGCTTGGACTGAGCGGCCACCGCCTCTGTACGTCTCGCTGTTCGTCTCGCCAGGTTCGGTAATGTAGAGGGTCTGTGCATCGGACCGAAAAGATGCGAGGCCATGGCGGCACATTTCTCCACCTTGGCTCGTCATGTTCAGCAAGTCGTCTCCAAGATCCCAGCTCCGGAGTGGGATACTGTGGATGCCGCTAATGTGGAGCGACAAGAGGAAACTTGGCTCAACTGCTTGTATGCTTGGACAGCTTCCTGTGTACATATTATACTGTCTGTATGTATACACACGGGCATGCACGTCCCACGAAATTCAGCAAGTTTACTTGGCGCCGGAGCAGGCTTTGACATGCATGGAAGCAGCAACAAAAGCAGGAAACGAAATTAAGTCACAAAGGCAAAGCCGAAGCCAGGCCCTCCGACTCCTCCTTGCTACTCCCGCTAGCTGTTGCTGGGACTCATATTTTCCTAGACATTGTGGTAGGACAGTACGAAATTCCTTGAATGCCGCACAAAACGCAGGGGTGCTAAGAACATTTTAGCAGCCCTATGCAACCTGAAGCACCATCTTGCAAAGATTGCAAACCAAAATGCCAACTGTCCGTGAGAGGGGCGAGGGCCAGGGTTTGCTGTGGAAGTATCGTGCCGTGTGCGGGCACTTTGGATGGTGTGATCATCCCCCGTTACCCCAACCCCGCCCCCTCTCCGAAATCCCTGGCTCGAGTTTGCAAAGTCGAAAGGTAAATTGTAGAGGCCAAAAGAAGTGGTAGGTTTTTGCAAGTGCCGAGTAAAGTGGATGTGCTCAACAGTGAAAGACGACGAAGCCATGGCCGCTGCCGGGTGTCCTGCATGAACACAATACAACACTAGCAGCACCGCCCCCATGGTAGCCTCTTCAACTGGCACATGTTCGATCCCGATGTCTTTCCAGTGCGCCGTGGGATTGTTTAGGCCAGCACTCGATATGCCCAGCATTGTTTCACGGTCCCCCTGTGAAGGTAGATTTTGCACGACCGTGCGACCTGTGACTTGTCAGTCCAAGGACTCTTTTCTGGGGGTTCGGAACACCTTCTTTGATTTGAGTGATTCGCCCTCTCTGCAGCAGTGGTACAAGGACACCAGGGGCATACGCTCATGCCCGGCCAGTGAGCATGGTGATGATGACCAGACCGTATGCGGTGATGATGTTGACGAAGACGATGCCATGCAGACTCCAGAGACATCTCCACGCAATTTCCACGAGGAAGAGAACCCTCAGCCCTCACCTGCAGCATGCATTGCGCCAGAGCCAGCAAAGGCCAGGACTCCATTGAAGAGTGGTGCAAGCCCCTACCGGCCAACTCCTGCGGCCGCCCCGACCTGCAGCACGACCTACTATGCTGTGCCATCAGTGGCCAGCACAGGTCAAGCTCTTGCAGCGGAGTACCACCGCAGGGTGCAAGCATCGCGGCAATTGGCACAGGCTCAGGCCCGGCAAAGCCTCACGACCTATGCGCCTCCTGATCACCTCAAGGCCGGATCGGTTGTCACAAGTCACAAGTCTCCGGCAGCCTTGCGCGAAGGCAAAGCAGCTTGCCGTTGCGACACCTCTTCAGGCTGGCTGACGAGCTAGCGAAAGCGGAATGAGGGGATATTGACGCCCTGGCTTTGCCCACTTGTCAGGTGAGCTCACCGGTCCTGGGTTCAGAAGTACTTCCAAGTGCCTAGCTCCGCACACTCAAGCTTCTGCTCCGGCCAGGAATGAGTCCGGATTGAATATGCCGCCGAGGTATTGGTTCCGGTGCCCATGCCACTGGTGAATGTCGACCTTGCGCCTTCTTCCACAAAAACCGCTGTGTGACAGGCCTTAAGACTGACGGAGTAGCTCTCTGTTTATTCCCTCCCTCTCTCCCTCGCAGACCCTCTCCCCACCTCTCACATCTTCACTCGTTTGGGAACGGAATGTTCGACGATGCAGGCAAGGCATTGACCCAAGCCAGCATGAGCAGCGAATCTTGCAAAACAGTGGGAGATAGCTGTGCCGCGGCTCTTGCATGTTCCTGCAAGCTGTTGCAGGCCGAACCTGCCTGTTCTGCCACCTCTGTGATGCCGGAGAGAAGAAGCGCCGACTTCGGCTGCAGAAGTCCAAGCATGTGCGAAAGCCGTGAGATCACCCTTCGCGGGCTCGCGGTAGTCTTCGCAGCGTGGAAGATGCATACGGTATTCCGGTCATGCTTAGGGCTCCCTAATAGGGTCCCGGCAAGCCAGGTGAAACCTGGTCCGCTGGGAAACCTAGGATGCTTCAATTGGGTGCACGCTTTGGACGATTTTGTGCAGGGCACATCGTCTTCAGAGGCGGATGGCCTCTAATTTGACAAGTTCTTGAGCTGGCTTGCCGATTCACTCACGGTGTTCCCGGCATCCGTGGCCGAGGCATTATTAGATTTTAACATACACTTGCTTTGTTACTGCCGCACTCTGGCAAGGAGGTCTGTATGCATTTTCGCACTTTGCTCGCGATTGTTTGTCGGACATGTGTTTGCTCCTCCCTATCCACTCTTAAGATGACCTAAGACTACCAGGTATTGCTGCAGCTATCCGGCTGAAAGGCTGTGCTAGTGGGCTCCGTTGTGCCTTGCGCTGAGCAGTGAGGCTTTTAAGTCAAACAGGTTGTGGCCATCGTCCTAAGGACTCGGCCATAGCAAGAAAACAGCGCTGAAGACTCACTCCATGGCCCTCGTTGAACAATATGCATATATGCAGGTGGTGTCAATCCGTAGTTGATGTGGTGGGCTTCAAATTGTACGTCTCTTGATCCCGAAGTTAGGGTTTTTCAGTGCCTGACTTGAAATTTCGGGTCAGCACCTCATTCGATGGACATAGTACCAAGCATGCTCGAGTCCTCACAGGCATAAGTTTACCGCCAGTGGCGTGCATTCCGCTAGACTTAGCCGAGAGAACGCGCAGCAGCTGCTGACATAGTTCAGTTTCTCTCACACCACGTGAGATTTTGCTCCGCACGTGCTGAGAAAGGCTGCTGCATTATGCAGTCCAACAGCCACTCAGCTGTCATATCGCACACTATTCTTGATGCCTGCCTTGCTTTTCAGATCTCATCCGTGCACTTCGTTCTAGACGACCTCGCATTGGCCAGAGAGCATCTTGGTCTACAAAGCATTGTGACGGTTATCATTGCCGAGGATAGGTGTAGCAAGACGCACGTTGCAGCTGGCAAGGTTGGAACTGACGCCGTCTCAGGCTGCACAGGAGGCCTGCCAGACATATTCTCAATCAGCAAGGTGGCCGTACCTGCAGCATGACCTATCGCAGCATTTTGAGATGCTGCTAGTACCTCACATGATACGTGCTTCTTGAATGGGGTGTCATCCTGCCGTCTGCAAGAGCTGCAGGCAGACAGTTTGCCGGTCCAAAGGCTCGAGGAGCTCAATCGGGCCTTGGATGAGTACATCCTCAGACACTCGGCACATCGAGGCAGATATGAGTATCACAGACGGCAAAGCTCAAAGCTCAGGCTGGTTCGAGCTAAGAATTCCAACTTGAGTGACTCTGAAGACTACCGAGGACAGATGTGCTTCAAGAGCGAGATTGTGGCAGAAATCGCCCGGCTCCACGAGAACTCTGCCTACTCCATCCTTGGGGTGTCGCCGGATGCGTCTGATGCGGAGCCTCGCTGCACCTTCAACCCGCCTCCAGCAAGTATACAAAACGTCCCCAGTGTTACCGAGCGCAAGACGAAGTGCTGCCTGAGGAAATCAAGAAGGCATATCGCGTTGTCGCGATGCAGTGTCACCCAGACAAAGGTACGGTCGGGGGTTTGGCTTTCTACAGTAAGGCCCAGAACGGTCACACCCCACATACGACGACACCCCACATACGACTGACCAGCTTTGTGAAGGTAAATTCGTTCAACAGGGCTCGCGGTTTTGGGGTGAGGCGTGCTAACCAGGGCTTGGTGATGATTCTTGATGGCTCTGGTTAAAGAGAGTGCCCGTGTTACCATTGGTATTGCTACTACGTACAAGGACGACGACTGCAACTGCTCGACTGCTTCAGCAACCAGCGATGTTTGCGGCAACGACGGCTACATGCCATAAGCGTTGGGACCTGCTCAAGCTCGGGACAAGTTGCCACACCAGTGTGCGGCCAAAAGCACATCAATACAGGGCAGCAGGCGGGCTCTTCTCTTTGCAGGTGGCGACAAGGCGGAGTTCCAGGAACTTCACGAGGCCTACGAGAAGATCATGGAGCAGCGAAGGAGTTCCTTGGCGGTCGACTTGGTTCTGTTTGAGGCGTCCGCTCACATGCTGCCCGCTTAATAGCAATCTCTAGCAGAAAAGTGAGCACCGAAGAAGTGTTGTGTATGCGCCACAGATTCACTACAGCAGTGGATGAAGAGTCACCAAGGTTCAGCCAATCTTGACGGCAAGTCCCGAGCCTTTGCTGCAGATCCAGGTCTCTGCGTAGAGATCCGTCTCCCCGATCAAGCTCGCGCATTCTCCCATCCAGGCAAGCAGCGTGAAGCTGACAGTGACGAAGATCCAGACACCGAAGACAAGGAGAAGGAGAAGGAAGAGAAAGAGGAGACTCAGGAAACGGAAGAGAAGCCTGAGGAGAACCACCAGGCATGATGTTAAGCTCCACAGACTTGGCCCTCAATCTCCGCCTGAGTTATGGGACATGGGGTCGATTGGGTCAAACGAATTTTGGAGCGCAGTCGCGGCAGTGGCAGTAGTTGGGGAAGTGAAGCGCAGCAATGGTTCTACAGGAAGCCCGGCAGTGCATCGCGTTTGTTTCAGCCTTTGGTCGTAATGCTTATCCACTAGGGCCACTAGGGTTAGCGGTGCTGAGCCTGGAAGTTGTGCTTCACATTGCGAACTTGCTAACGATGGACCATGAACCTCGTCGTGAGAGGGAATCCCTGAATCCGAAAGCCTGACAGGAGAAAAAAGAGGCCTCCTCGGAGCATGCTGCAGCAGAAGACACGGAAGAGGTTCCAATGAAGATGCCAGGAAGGAAGTGAGGTGTTCCACTTTTTTGTCTTCTGATGCAGGACGGCTCCGATGCCCAGCTACTGGCCAAGGCCGCCAAAGCGGCGGACGAGGCTTCGCACTACGAGCCTCGGCTACACAACAAGTGGCTTCCTCTTTGTCCTTCTCACCTCCATGCCAGATCAATACCTGAAACCGACTTGCTGTGGCAGTGTCAGTTGCAGCGGTCGAAGGCCAAGACAGCTGCTGAGTTCGCCCACCAGGTGCAGGGTTCCGGCAGTCGGGCCTTGCCCTACATGTTTCCGTACGACGTGTTGCGCACCTGCTAGCCAGGCTGCAGAAGCAGCGGAAACGGCGCGACAAGGCAGTGTTACAACGACAGGAACTGGATTTGATCAGACTCGATCTGCTCAGACTGGGATGGGTCAGATTTTGTGTGCGCTGTTTCACGGCGTCGACTCTTCTGTTAGACAGCACTTTAGCCATGTTTGCTCTCAGTTTTCGGCCGCCCGCTCGCTAGGACAAGTCACACCAAACACACACCTACTGTACTAGTTGAAGAGAATGATGAAGTTAGGGGCAACTTGCAACCCGGAGAGCCACAAATTGGAGATGCACGCTCTCTTCTCAAACCCTCAGCGCGGCAGCGCGGAACGTTTTGAGACGCCCAATGGGCAGAGAATGATTTTGTTTTGAAAAGGAAACGTTTTGGCAAGCAACACAAGCAATTCCAACCAGCTTTTTGTCAACAGTCAAGTTGTTTTCACAAGCACCACCTGCTGTGAAGTATAAGACAGAACGTGACCTCCGTTCGGGGATGCCGCAAGGGCTCAGTTGGGTTTTCTAACGCACAGTTCCCAAATTACGGTTCAGTTTGCACATGCTTGATCCCAGCTGTTTTCGGAAACAGGCTGTTGTCCAAAGGTAGGCTTTTGCACTCCATCATGTCGACGACCATCGATTGTTTGACCCACTGCTGACAAAAATGCAGTGGCACGAGCTCATCTCCATGAGGATGCCCATGGGGAATGCCTCACAACGCGCTCCGAGTTCACAGCAGTGTCCTGTGTCTCCCGCATTCTGATTGTCAAAGCAGTCTCCAATGCACCACGCGCCTCACTACATCTTGCCTACCTGATGATGCCGCTCCACCTATTTAGCCCAACGGCCTGCTGTACTAAACCCTTCGCCACCCAACTGCATCCACGGTAGCTTGTTTTTGTTTGAGGCGGATTAGGCGTGGGAGGTTTGCAGATGCTCTGCAGGTCGTGACTCTGGTGGCGCAATCACCTTGACCAAGTCCATTGCACATTCGGCCATTGCCGGGCACTTTGTCGATGGTGATGCAGACGGGAGCTAAGCAGATGACATCCACCAAAGGTCCTCACACTGACCGTTGTGAAAGCCGTTCGTGTGGTGGGCTATGCGACTATGGATGTAGCAGCCCAGTGCCGCCTAGCATCCAGGCCTGCTGCTGAAGCTTCCCCATGACCAATGACTCTTGTGCTTTAACGCCTGTCTGAAGGAAATTCACGGAAGCCTCCTGTGCCGAAAGCTCCACAGAGGCCAATTCTGAAGCTGCTGCCGTAAGACCTCGTGGAGATCCTGAGAGTGCGAACGGCTGGGAGGCGATGGGGCTTGGCCTCGAGGCCCTGAATGCGGCCTTGGCGTGTGCGGAGGCTAGGGAAACCTGCAAGAGAAGACGTTGACCCCCCCAAGCCCGGCCCCGCAAGCCGCATGCAGCGGCCTCAAGCTTCGAGTTGATGTGAGACGAACAGAGGTCACGGAGACTACGGCGGCAGAGCTTCAGGCACCAGAGGGCCTCGAGGCAGAAGCGGGAATGATCCTGCGGCTGGAATGCTGCCTTTCGAAAAGTGCAAGACATAGTGGCATTCTGCAGGCCTCTGAAGCAGCCGAGCGCTTTGTCAATGCTGCCGTCGCTTCGAAAGCAAGAACTGTTCGGACATGCCTTCGTAGCAGTGGCAGCCGGTTTCAAAGGAGCTCAGTGTACAGAAGCAGCTCATGAATTATGAATTTTATGAATGCTTGTTTGGACCTTGTGGCTGCCGGGCCCAAGGCCATCAGCAAGTTCGGTTTGTCCGCTGTAGCTGTTGGTGGGTCTTCGTGTCGTCCACCCAAGGTCCGTGCCTCGCTAGCAGCTGCTAGTGCCTCCAATGCGGCGATGTCTGCGGCCATCGCGGCGGTGGAGGGACATCGGCAGTGCATGCAGGCATCATGCAGGTTGCTAGCGCCGACTGCCGAGAACATGGATCGCGCCCCCCTCCCAACAAAGTCCAAGCAGCGTGAGGCCGTAGAGGCCAAGACGGAGACTGCAGAGGCTGGTCCCGTGGTTCGGGCGCAGAAGATGTATTGGAGGGAGCCCTGACCGTGTGCTCTGCACAAAGTGCCGGTTCACGCCTGAGTCGCGGGTCTCTGTCCTATAGTGTGAGCATCCGGAACTCTAAGCCCTGAACCTGC
>BGNK01000512.1:100069-130560 GCA_003297005.1 Symbiodinium sp. clade A Y106
AAGCTCAAAGGTGAAGTCTTGATCCTGCAGCCAGCAACTGAAGCTTTCGCGAGCCCTGGAGCAACTGACCGCTTTGAGGGTCACCTTTGCCCCTGACTCCATGTCGGAGTCGATTTTTTGATGTTGTTATTCTGACCTGATGACTGGGCATCCTTCGCACAGAAAGTAAGTATTTCCGGAATCGACGAAGACGAATGACGAATGATAATAGACGAGTTACGTTTCAACATGTTTCAACCCCCGCCTGCNTGGGCATCCTTCGCACAGAAAGTAAGTATTTCCGGAATCGACGAAGACGAATGACGAATGATAATAGACGAGTTACGTTTCAACATGTTTCAACCCCCGCCTGCGGGGCCTCATACGGTAGAATCTGTAGCTAAGCTTCTGAATCAGATTCAACCATGGACTTGCTGTGAGGTCGCTTCTTTATAGTTTCGACAACAGTTCACATTGTGGGCAGAAGGCGACACTCACCGCGGCCCTGTGCCGTGTACAATTGCCGTGGGCCTACATGCGGGATCCCTTAGTTGCTGGAGTTCCTTTGTAGTCCTCGCAAGGAGCGGCTGTTTGCTTCGAGCAGCCGGTGTCACCCTCAACGCAAGAGCGAAGCGACTAAGAGCTCTACACCAGCCTGAGCCCTAAAGCCTCAACCCTTCGCTTCACTCGAGTGCACCGACCTAGTTTGTCGACGCGCAACAAGAACCTCGTCTGGCTTGTCCGAGTTGCGAGAGCGTAAAGCCTCAACCCTAAATCGGTCCAGAAGCTGTCGGCGCCGGCCTAGGCCGACTCTGAAGCGCTCCAAGCAGAACTTTTGGCGCATATGGTTTCTTCCAGACTTCCAAATCTCCTGGGTGTCCTCCTGCGAGAATTACATGAGCTTAAGAAGGGACAGCCCCAAACCTCAATCAACCTCAGGCATAGTGAGTTAGTCATGCAAGGAAGAGGGTCTCTTTTGTACAGCCTGTTGGCATGGAGGCACCACTTTTGCAGACAATTGGGGCTAGAAGCAAAAGCCGGCGGCTGCCCAGTGGCACATTTTCCCTAGCCACTGGCACCCGGTGCGCAGTTGCTGGCAGCGGAGGCAGCTACGAAGTTCCAGGGTCGTACTTTGATTCTCCGTAACTCTCCGTATTTGGCATGGGAGTTGCATCAGGTTTGGCCGCCACAGGCGCAGTCCCGTCTTCGTGTTCGGGGTGATGCGTGCTGTCGCTGATGAACTTCTTGTGGCTGTATGAACGGCTGGAGCACTGCGCATTTACTTTCGGTCAGTGCAGGGCAACCATTTTAACTTCAACGATTCCCACAGCCATGGTTCTTTATTATTGGCGCTTCCAACTCAATGCCTGAACCTTCTGGTGCTCACTGCCTTCTGATCTTCATCCTGATTAGAGACTCGGCAGCTCCACAAGCTGTTCGGGAGTATCAGTTGGCTTTGGGTTGGAGGCCCGCTTTTTCGGACTGTGGGAAGACGGTTGTACCTCTGCTTGCCTGACATGCCAACTTTCGTCGCGGCTTTGGATACCAAAAAGGTGCAAAGCCTATTTGACGCCCAATGTTTTGCTGCGTGGAGGATTGCATAGAGGATTGCAAGATTGATGGGTTCGAAGCTGTGCTCGCGCCTGGTGGTTTAGGCGAGTTGTTTCACGAGCTCTTCTCCGTACGAACTAGGAAATGTGGGTGTGTAGTCTTGTGGTTCTAGGTGCGGTTGATCCTGCTCGAAGGGCTGCTGTCAGGTTATGCTCGTAATTATGGGTGGCAGTTGTGTCTGGGCTTCTTTGAGCAGATCTTGACAGCTGCGCTTTCATGGTGAACCGGTCCATGAAGCATGATAACGCCGAAGACTTGTATGTCAGCAGACCTTGCCAGGCTTGTCCCAGTGTGAGTGTCAAAAAAAAACGGGACACCTGGCGGGGAGTTTGCTCCCAACTTCTACAAGCTTGCAGCAGAAGACGGGATAGCAACAGAGGACCCAGCGGAGAGTGTTAGCATGTTTACAAACCAACTCCCGGGCGGGGCTGGAAAGGGACGAAATCATGCGCCGCCTCATGCTTGCTTCTATAAGGACAGGCATGCAGCAACCTAATACGTGGCACGTTGGGGAAGCAGAGCACAAGAAGAAGAGACACTCGCAGCCGTGAGCCAATGTGAGAGAGAGAGAGAGAGCCTAATGTCCACGTGCTGTGTGCATCTGCATCAGGAGGGACCTGAACCTGCCGAAGCTGACAAAGAAGACGCATCGGAGGGAAAGGAGGGGACGAGTCACATCTTGAAGCAATGGCGGACAAAGACAAAGCCTTCTCGGAGGACCAGTCGCAGCCTTCAGATGCTTCCGACGACGAGTCCGAATCCTCGGTGTCGGCAAGGCATGGCCAGGCAGCACACGTCAGGCACCGAGACCCTTGTGAGGTCGGTGAGCCCTCCTGAGCCGCGCCGGCACAGCAAAGAGGACTCAGCACAGGCCGCCATCAGGAGGCCCAGTTCGCCGAATCTCGAAGACTCAGAGGCTAAAGGCAAGTTGGTGCATGCCGTGCTAAAGGCAAGTCACGCAGCGGAATAACAACCACAAGGCGCCTACTCGCAAGCAGACCGTCCTTAGCATCTAGTTGAAGCGTGTGCGCTTTGGTGCACAGGTGCTCCAGCGTTTGAATGTCGGAGCTTCAGGTAGTCCCTATATGGGGATGAGATCTGAGAGCGCATGATGGCATGGCGGCCGAGCCCAACATCGTCATGCACCGGAGTGGACCGTTCAGTGGACTGAGGCGGAGATCTTGACACACCAGCAGAACGTCAGGGAGTTCTTGCAGGATCGACACGGCTCGGCAAGATAGCGCTACAGTATTGGTGCATGCTGTATGCATGTCGCTGAATCGTACGGCTTGAGATGATTGCGAGGCCAACCGGCAACTTATTCCGGCGGTGTCCGCAGAGGCAAAGGGCAGAGTCCACACGTTGCTACCCGCCAGCAGTTTTCGGGCATGGTGCTGGGTACCGGGTAGCTGACATGCCATGGCCCTCCCGGCTGCTTTAGTCCAAAGTGTTCATTCGCCCAAGTCTCTAGTCCAGTTGTAGTGGGGTCACTTTTGCCGAGTTGTCGGCAAGGGTTGCAGGAAAGCCGCAGAAATGCTTCGTCGGCCACCGATCGCAACATTTAGACTCCAGTCTTGCATACTCCATATTATGCAAGTTCCCAAGCACTCGCACAGCCGCATGTTGACCTTGTCCGCATGAAGTGCGAACTTCAAGCAGCAAAGGGATGCTCAGCTTCTCGCCCACGATGTGCATCTTCGGCCCCTTCCCATCCCTGCCTTGCAATGAGGCACTCCTCCAGAGTACACCACTGTGTGAATGCCGAAAAATCCAGCACAATCCGAGGCTCAGCAACTATGCACGGGAAGCATGGTGCTCAGGATCGAGTCACGGCAGGGCTGCTTCATGACGACATCCGAGTTTTAGCATTGGAAGTTGCACCCAGGTCGGCACAGAGCTTCGAGAGCGGGTGCAGTCTGATCCTTCGGATCTTGCGGAGGTGCCGGGGTCTGCAGCGTGAGAGAAGTGAGGTCAAAGCCGGGAATTGATTGTTCGTTTGGCAGAGTAGGCGGTCACTCCGCTTTCTCTGTAAGTTTGGAGGCTTACTTGAGTGGGTGGTCGTTTTCCAAGCACAGGTCCTTCAGTCAGCCTTGAAATCGACGGGTCTCCTGGCTCCGCCTCCTGGCCAAAGGAAGGGCTAGAGCAGGAGTCGACCAGACTTCGGATCAATTGAACTCAGCCCGCCTTTGCCCCATCAGCGCGCTAAACACCTAAACAACTCGTGTGCAGATGCTGCTAGGCGAAGCCGGCATCATGGAACGGGAGGATGCTCTGATGCGACATGCTGCGGCTCAGGTTTCTGCAGAAGCAGACGTTGGCCATCCCCGTCTGCCCGAAGGCTCAACATGTACTGAGGTACGGCAAGACGAGGAGTTACAACCCGTTGCACCCGAAGGCTTTCTTTATCGCGGCGTCCCCCGTCGCTCTACTGCCCGCCCATCCACCTACCCACTCGTAGAAGGTACGCAGGATCTTGTCAGAGCAGAGTTCTGGCAGGCACGAGTCTTGAAGATGGCGACGTTGTACGACCTGCGCATGACTGTTCAGGCACTGATTGCCCATGTACAGGATCAACGAATGCACTCCAACTCTGATACAGGTTCTCGAGCAGGAAATCTTCAGACCTGTCCAGTCTCTGCTGGAACAGGCGCCCGGCAGCATGTCAGTCCGTTCACCCGTCCGAGTCCATGGCACATGGAGTGTAATGGGGCGCAAGTACATGTTGCAGAAGCCCAAGCTGCATTCCATGTAGAAAATTGTATAGTGGCCGGTTTGGCACGGTGCACTGTTAGCAGGTTGGCAAGAGCCCATCCTATGCGCGCGGTGCCGAGCTCTAGGGTTTAGGACAGATGAGGTGTGCCAAGCAACCGCAAGGCAATAGCTGCTGTGCTCGCCCAGGCCACTCGCTGAGATCCAAGAGAAGGTGCAGAAGGCTCGCTTCCTTTGATTGGCATTGGCATCGCCGTCAGCAGAACGTACCTTGTTCATAAGGAAATCGGTCCACCGTACTGATGCATCAAAGGATTTGGTCCTTTGCAGGTTGTTCATGGATTGCTGGTGATGGGCTCCCGACTGCAGCAGTCACATCAGTTCATGCCCCGAAGGAGCTGGCACGCTGCATCGAGGAAGAGCATGACGGGGCCTGATCCCATCACAAGCGCAGTTTTCCCATGACTTCCTGCTAACCGGGGACCAGCTTCAGACAGCTGCCAGGATTGTCTAGACATCATGTCGCCACCCTAGCCTACAAGATTTCCGAGCAAGCCTCGCATGCTTAGCGGAGTAGCGGAGAGGTGGAGCAAGCCTCGGGCGAAAGTTTGCAAGAACATGCGCATGTGAGCCTACAGTTTGTTTGGCAATTTGGTGCCACCTCTCGGCCATTCACTGGAGCACCACCGCGAAGGAAGCACTATTGCCATTCTGACTGGCGCTCCTAAGTTAGATTTGCGAAGTACTGTAGAACGGCTGATGCTGCAAGCCCTGCACGACCGAATCTGAATAGACAGCAAGGCAGGGTTGCTTTAAACACGTTTGGGTTTAAACGGTTTAAACAGAAACGTGTTTAAACATGTTTGGCCGGTGGGTGGATGTTAGTTTATTTGTCTACACAGTGTCGACGCATTGAGAGGTGTAAACCATGGCTTTAAACATGTGAAGGACGGCGTTTGAACATGTTTAAACACACTTGTGCTAACTCGCGGAGTGTCACACGTCCCAATGCCACGTTTGAACACATGTTTAAACAGTTCCGTGACTGCCGCAAATGCGGAATGTGTTTAACCCCATGTCTAAACACATGTTTAAACAGTTCCCTGAGTGTCGCACATGCCGAATGTGTTTAAACCCATGTTTAAAAACATGTTTAAACAGTTCCCTGAGCGTCGCACATGCGGAATGTGTTTAAGCCCATATGAATGCGTGTAAACACCTATGTTTAAACATTTCGGTTCTTGTTTAGTTTAATTGGTTTAGACATGTTTAAACGGTTTAAACATGACTCGTCAGAGGATTCTCTGGTTTTAAACAGAAAGTGTTTAAGCATCGGTGCATTTAAGCAGTTTAATACCCCCTCCCCGACCCTGCAGCAAGGACGTGTGTGCCTTGGCTTCAAGGTTCTGCAGGACTCCAGCCTTTCGCCGGAGCTCTCTTGGCCTCACGCTGGCAGAGTCCAGGTAGGAAGAAGTGGTTTCTGAAGAAAGGGACACAACGCAGGGATGCTGCTTTGCGGAGGAAGACGGCCGCCTTGGCCACCTTTGCGCACAGGGCCTGATGCCGACCCACGATCTGCAGTTGGCCTTCTGTGCCACGTGCAGCAGAAGCGTGTGTCGAAAAAGGGCCTTCATAGCTTGGAGGTTGCGGAGTCCCAGACTCCCTGGTCATTATTTGTTGGTACAGCCAATTTTTTCGGTGCTTGCGCACGTTCCACTGTTGTATCTTTGGCGTTGTTTGGCTGAGATGCTGCATGTCGCCTGAATAGTGCTACGGCGGTTGCTGGAGTTTTGCCTTCGGATCATCGCCGATGAAAGCCATTTGGCCCATCAAACTTTGCACGGCGACGTTAGTTGCAGGATGGAAGGCTGCAGGCTGCTTGCCTCGATTCCTTCCGAACAGGTTGTTGCTTTGCTATGCAACATGGATTTTGCGCAGGGTCGCGGCACTGATCAGGCCGAATTAATCCATAGTCGAGACAAGCATCGTAAGATAGCATTCTTGCAGCAATGTCCTCCGATGTGCACGCGGATGCTGCCTCCTCTGAGCTCAAGGAGATGATCAGCAAGGCCTTTTCACAGAAGCTCTGGCATGCTTTCACGATCTCTGACTGAGTGCAGAGGAAGAGTTGGCCGCTTCATACGGGAAGTCAGCGGCTGGTTACGAGCGACTCTGCAGCATCCAGAGCCGCCATTGGGCGGGAGCGCTAAATGAAGTGCGCAGGCCAGGCTCACGTCAACTCGAACGCCTGGGACGCACACGTACTTTCAGGTAAGCTCGGAGACGATGGTCGCGACGAGGTGTCAAGTATGGTGGATGCAAGCAACAGAGGGAGAGGCGCATCCTGTGATGTCGGTTGCTTCATGAACATGCGGAACGCCTGAGTTTCGTGCAGAGTAAATGCCCCCAACAATTTTGAGGCAAGAGGTTGTAACAGCAAATTCGCGTTCCTGTCGGTCCCGGTTTCGACCTCGCTCACGATGCACACAGTGCACTTCAATGGGATAGGATTCAACCCTCCTGCGACTGGTATGACAAGCGGTTTGCACAGAAAAAGCACTGCGTGCGTGAACACTTTCCTGTGCTGCTGCCGCTGTACTCGATAAGTTCGGCTACCGGCAGCTAGGGGTGATGACTTGCTTCTTCCATGCCTCTCGGAGACAGGCCCGAGACTACCAAGGAGCTACTGCAGCCAAGGTCGATGCTTGACCAGGAGGTTGTCGATAAGAAAGTGCTCTACGACAAGATTGTGGACATGCTTTTGTCAGGCCCTCACGTAATTACAGTCTGTGCACGTCTATGCCATGCCAACGGTCCAGCTCCTCAACTCACGTGTAGCGGCGTTCGAATTGCTTTTGCAGTTCGATGCCTGGGAGGGCTTGGAGAACTCGAGGGTCCAGTGGCGGACGTGTCCTGCGGACCTGGGCACGTCTTGGCGATGCTGAAGGACAGTCAGAAGATAAGCATTGAGAGATTAAGATCTCCATGATGTATCTTGAGGTCAACAGTCAAGCCAATGACTACTGAGACATTCCCCACAACAAATGTTCCTGGATGTTTGGGTCAGTTAATCCCAGTGAGTCTCCAGAATCGTCGGCAGCAGGAGCGCCAGAAAGCACGGCCTCTCATGGGCAGCGACCTTTGCCAGGACATGCCTTGTTCGCTGACGTTCTGCTACCCTCATAAGGTTTTTGCGATGTCGCACAGACGGGCAAATGGAATGCAGAGAAGCTGCACTTGGATGTTCTTCTGCGACACGGCTCAGCCAAACTGAGGGTTGTGCATGCGGTGTGCAAAGACCACAGAGGGGGTTCAGACTGAGCCGTGACAGGACATGGTTGATCGAGCCGCCAAGCGGCTTCCAGATGCAAAGTTTCAGTGTGCCGACATGACGGACACTTTACTGCAGATCATTCGGGTCTTTAGTCGATGTCTACTGCATCGTTGCATGAGCTTCTGATATGAGGATGCCGCCTGTGAGAACTGCGTGAGAGCTGCTGTTTACCGTCGTAGAATCAGTCGACGAAGATGCCTGCAGCGACATGCCGGCGCATTTCCGTTGCTTCAGTCAGAGTCTTAACTGTGAACTACTGGTGCCTTCATTAACCTGGGTCTTCGAAGGAGTGACAATCGACTTCGCACGACAAACATTGTAGGCCAGCAAGCCACACTTGCACAGGCATAGGAGTTGAAAACAGAATGCAAAAGATGATCTTGCCCTGGCGGGTGGGCAACTTGTAGTCTTGTAGTCGCAACACCCTGGCGGCCCTGGGCCCACGAGCTGATGACCCCGCAGAAGAAACAGATTCAAAAACATGAAAAATCATGAAAAGCCAGACATAACGCCTGTAGCCGGCTCGTGGTACTGGCAGGATCTGTCCGGTGCCTTCAAAGATGCCGAGTTGGCAGGCCAAAACTGGCATGTCAAGGGTGAAAGGGATTTGATCCTGGTAGATTGGGTGGGCTGATGCTGGTTGAACTGTGGACTCCGATTTTATGTTGCTCGAGACGATGTTGGCTGAAGCTCTGAAGATAAAATCCCCTGCAGATACTCTTCCAACTACGTAGGCCACCCTAGACCTTGCATTTGCATGTTTGTATACATTTCTGATCATATATGTGCATATGCAAAGTGAGAATGCGTCTACAGGATGTTGGGTTGCGCAGACTTTTGGCCCGTGCGCAGGTGTAATCCTTTGCCTCTGCGGTTGGACACGCAGCAGTACAGTACGAGTTGCATCCGATTTTGCCAGGTATCATCAACATGTTCGTGGCAGTCTCAGTTACAGCTTCTGCTGAAGTTTCGCTCGACATTTGCTTTACGATAGTCAATGATCTAGTCTAGTTCATGCTCAGCATTTTCGTTTCACGACGGCAAAGTCATGAGAGTCAGAGGCACTCCACCATGTGGATGAGATGGGCGTGAAAGCTGCTCTTGGGGAGGCTTCCCGCGTGCTCAGAGGAGCGCACTCCCATGGTCGGCGTAGCAAGCTTCGGTAGTGAGCTCTGAGATCTCCTCGAAAGCCACCTGAATCCAGGAAGCGGTTGCCTCCTACTGGCGCAGCTGGGCATTGCAGTGCTTAACTTTTTTGTTTTTAGTTCGCATGAGTAGAGGCAAGCTATCGAAAAGACGTTAAGGGCTTTGGTCGACAGCACTTGTAACTTGTCTACCGGGTCGAAATTATGTTGATAGATTGGATTTGCGCACAGAGCATGGGCAAGAGCCGTCAAGTTCATCCTCAGGTCCTAGCCAAGACGCTTGGGTTTGGTAGTCTGGAGGAAGTCTGCTGCAAGAAATTGCAGTGCTCCTTTATCAGCTCGTACTTGAAAACTCCCTAAAAAGCAATTGCAGGGCCAAGCCTTTACTTCTCTTGTTCCTCCTTGGGATGTGCTTTTGCAGTAAATGCTTTCTATGCAGATCGGACTCTAAATACCGGAGGAACCCCAACAGGGGCAAAATTGCACAGCCGGCCCATGGTCCGAGGTTCTGGGAAGGCCCCACCCACGGGGCGCAGATGCCCAGTGCGCCGAAGGACTCAGACACACATGGTCGAATCCAGGCATGCTTTGGTAAAGTTGGCTGCGGCTACTTTTTGGATCCACTCAGTCACTGCTCAGAGTCCGCAGTTTGACAGGGATGTCGCAGCACGACCGTCTAGGCAGCCCACCATGCACAGACCGTGGTCTCTCTGGCTGTGAAGCACCGCCACGCCACAGCAATGCTCACAGCTAGTCAATTTTCAAAACACACACGTTGTCAGGAGTGGGGCGCAGCTCATCTTTGGAGTACAGCCGGAATGTACGCTTTGGCAGTCCCTCGGCGGGGGTTACCCATCGGACGATCCACTTTGACCCGTACTATATGTGCCGTGACCGACTCCTCGTGTCCTGACATGCAGCTACTGGTACGAAGCGAACCATCACTGACGTCAGGCTGCTGCAGGCTTCGACCCGGTTTCAGAGCATCAGGAGCTCGAGAAGGAGCAGACATGCGTAGCCACAGTCCACTGCACAGAATCCTGCAGAAGCAAGAAGCATCTTGCCATCTGTAACAAAGGTATGAAGGCAAACGTGAGATCTGGCCTAGGCAGTCGGACATACTGTACTTGCCAGAGATCGCACGGATTGAGCACACTACTTGTATATTCCAAAGAGGCAGTGATGAAGAGGTACACAGGGAAGGACTTTCCTGCAGAAGATTGCCATGTCGTGAGAGGGGCATGGGGAGGCGTTCCACGGAGGCAGCTCCCGTTTGCGTATGATTTCCTGCTTGTATTACCTTCGGGCTTTTCCAGTCAGGGAGAAGCCCGAAACCTCTTTCCAGTCGCATGATGTCAATTTACGGTCTGCGGTCTGCGGTCTCGAGTCGACTCTTGCACAGAACGTGCAGGTCTGAGAGGTTCGCGCATGCGCGCAGGTGTCTCTGAGTGCTGTGGACGCCATGTTCGGTGTTGTCTCCACCGGCCACTACCTCTCCGGATGTTGGCTTGTCCATCCTTCCCTAAACCGCGCATCCATCGTCTGTCTGCCTGCCTGCCTATCCCGGGTATCTGTGAACCTGGCGCCTGTAGTTACACTGTAACTTACGAACTGCCAGCGGCTACAATCACTCACCATGTGCGGCCCACAGGAGTTTGACATGAACATGGCTTTCCTCTGCTTGAAGAAGAGAAGCTGAAGGCACCGAGAAGGGATGTTCTAAATATGCCCTCGAGCATGCTGGGCTTTCGAGCATGACGGCAAGAGTTTGAAGCGCATTCTCAGGACTGAGCTGACATGCCTGCTGTATCTCCGTGGCACGCTGCCTGTTGCTTGCAGCACCGCCAATCGATTCTCGCATTGCCTTGTGCAGAAATGTGCGTGAGGTGCGAGTAGGCTGCTCGGGATTTCTGCTTGAGTTATCAAAGCTTGTGCACACCACGTGCAGATCCTGCACTGGATGGTGGCTCAAAGCCAGCATGCTGGAGTTCGCCTAGTGAACCGAACCGGGCCAGCCCGTAGAGCCCATGGGGCAAGAGCCCAAGCATTTCAGAGTGGATTTGCTATGGTTTGCTCAGACCTTGCGATGTACTTGCTAATAAGACACTCTTACTATCCTTCTGCGATTCAGTCGTCTAGCAGAGCTCCGGCAGCTCAGAGGGAGATCACTGACAAGATGCGTGCTGCCCTCGCGGCGGTTTCAGAAACAGCAAATCTAAGAATGAGTGAGCAGACAGTCGGGGTGGTGTCGACCCCAGGCGACCAGACGTACCGAAGCGGAGTCCCCACATGCAATGGCCTGCTTGCAAGTCACACGACGGCTGAGGTGGCAGAGAAGATGCATGACCCTGGTCAGCACAATGAGTCAATGAGTGAGTGCATGAACAGTGTACCACGGCTTGGATACTATAATCCGTGACGCAAGACGAAGAGAATTGCAGCATAGTGGTTGGAAATGTCATTCGGCTTCTGGTGTGGGCTTCGGCTGACAATCCAAGACGAACATATTCGGAGCATGCGCGAGACTGCTTGCTCCCCACTTGCTGCGAGAGTGCCGATCTCTGCAAACACCGAGATGGCTGATTGCCTTCCCACTGTTCCACGTGGAGGTGCGCTGCGCCGTCGATAAAACATTCTCGTTTCGGTGATTCGGCAATTCGTGCTGAGCTTTAGCCACAGACTGCCCTGCAACATACATGATGTGCTGCAAGAGTCACTCATAAGGAAGCTTGACTATGTTATGATGAAAACTTGATCGAGTCAGATGCGATCAGACTCCGGCTTGACACTGTCGTCGTATCAAAACCAGCACGGCGAAAGTCTTCATCCTTCTGCACCTTCACAGCAGAATACCAGGCTAAACGGGCAGCCGCATTCATAGAGGATGCCGCTGAAGTTGAAAGCCTCTCGCCCTGACCTGAGTTGCTCGATGACTCTTGAAATCTGGCGTTTGATTAAGCTTTCACAAGAGGGCTTTTGCAAACCAGCAGAAGAAGAGGGCATTCAAAAACCAGCAGAAGAGGGTCTTTTAAAACCCTCTTCTGTTTGCGCGGTCTGACCATACCATTTCGAGAGGAGTGGTTTTTGCTGTGCCTAGATTTGGCTGCGGCATGCGCGGTGGATGATCGATGACCCTGACCTTCAGGTCCTACGTGGTCTTTCTCCAAACAAGACTGCACAGCGAGCCACCTCGAACAGAAGTGCCAGCTTCTGAGCTCTGTACGTGGACGTGATGTGAAGCACGACCACATCCCTAAAGTCCATGAGCTTTCAAAGTTCCTGCAGCCGATTCTCCAAAGCCTGTTTTGAACACCTCAACACCGTCTCGGCACACGTTTAATTTGCACAAGGTCGCCAGCCACTACACAGAAAAGCGAGTTGCTGTTGCAGCCCACTGCTTGCATCAGACTCGCAGTGCTAAAGATGCAGCCCTCGCCTCTGTGTACGAAGCAGAGCAAACGGCATGCAAGACGTTTAGGTCGCGGAAGCTGTCTGGAGGCAGGGATTTGTGCTGACAGGGCAAGCTCTGATTTTGATGTGTTCGTGAGCATGCTTGCAAAGTGGCTTGTTGTAACGAGTATGGTATAACTTGAATGAAAGGGTGTGTGTGGGTGTGGGTGTGTGTGAGTGACGGTATGTGTACTTGTTATGCGTACATTGTCGTACATATGTGCTAGTTGTCGAGCTGAATGCGCAGACCAGTCCCAGAGGCAGGGCTTACGTCAAACATGCCGCTGATGGTATGCGTACATTATTGTATGAATTTAGCTTTCCGTTTTGTGCCGCGAGGTGCTTTGGCCAACAGCTCTTCAGAATTGAGCTCCATGAGTCCGAAACAACAAAGCCACAGCAGCCAGCACAGCGCTGCCGCGGCAGCGGGGGTGCACCCGGCTTCTCACAATGCGTCGCAAGCTTGGGTTCAGACAGGGAGCCAGAGCAACACTTCCAAGTCAACGTCTTCCTCGAATGCATTGGTCAACAAGACGGCGCCACTCTCAGCCAGACATGGGGGAACGACGAGGGCGTCAGACCACAGCTCATAACCCGATCGAAGACATGCGGGAAGAGGAGCTTGACTTATGCACTTCCGCAGGACGGTGGCTCAGGCCAGCAGCAGGCTCCTGGCAGCAAAGTCCTGATGCAGACAGCACATCACACAGCTACAGTGACGGAAACCAACAAATGCATAGCTGCAGAGCATCGAAGAGCCCGAGTCACGAGCATGCATAGATGCTGCCCGACACACCAGCACCAGCCCCTTGGAACGCCTGTAGCACATACTGGCCTGTAAGTGCTTTGGCCCTCCGGCTGGTCGCATGCCAGATGCTATTTCGGGCCACGGTCCTGACGTGACATTTTTCACGGGTGACTTTTTTTCGGGGCATGCTAGCAGGCAGGGCAGCATAGCTGAAAGCACTTGAGCAGGGAGCCACTGGTCATTCACTCTTTTGGCAGCGCAGGCGGAAACGATCAAGATGCTCCTTCACTCAACGACGTCGGAGACCTGCACGGAGGAGCAGGGTCCCAGCAGCACTCACCCAGAGCTTCCTTTGCTCTCCCGGGAGAGTCTGCGCAACCTGCATCGTCCAAGGCCGGGTGCTGTTTTTGCGTAGGGACCGGTTTGGACTTGCATCCCTCAAACATGACATGTGTGATGTATGACACTGGCTGCTGCAGCTTAATGTGTCCATGGCCTTTGGGGGCTACTGGTACCGTGATTCCGTCAGACTGTCGGGTTCTGTCTCAGGCATCGGAGAGAAGCGACCGGAGTGGTCAAGCGTTCTGGAACCCGTGCCTCGAAAGCATACACGAACGAGTCGATTGTGATGAGCTTGGTTTGATGCTTCGCGGGGCTTGGCTTTGCAGTGAAGCGTGCAGCTAGACAGCTGTTCGACAACCTGCAGGGGCAGGGAGAGCAGGATTGGTGACAACATAACCGAAAGATGTCGGCAGCTGCCACAAGTTCCGGCGACCAAGGTATGTCGACAGCGACAGTGAGATTGCGAGTACTCACACGTCGTCCGAGTCCGGCGACATTCCGTCACAGCCACCGCAGCCTTTTTTTTCTCGTCCCGGCAACCTTCCAGAGCAGGCGCTCTGAAAGTGTGCTGTGTTCAAGCTTCTACTGGTAGGCAGACTCAATATTTGGAGGCCCTCTGGTTTATTCGGCGCCGGAGCCCCCCATTGCCCATCATCCAGTGTCCCAGAATCCTAGAACATGCCAAGCTCCTTGCTGATAGAATCGAGCCTAGGCCTAGGCACTTGCTGGTCAAGTCGACAATGGTCGACAAGCACATGACACCACAGCACGCAGATGCACCCAGCATTACGCCGACAGGAGATCTTGACACCGACGGACGTGCGCCGACTCAGAGCCTACAGGGGCATATTCCTATGCATGTATGCAGAGCTACAGGCTGCATCATGCACTGAGCTGCTGAGATCACAAGAACCTACAGTGGTCGCGTCATTGAAAGGCTTCCAAACGCAACCGACCCTCAGCACATGCCAACGCATCCGAACAGCTCGCGGCAGCGCATCCGAAAAGCTTTGCTGCGGCAAAGGCGAACAGGTTCTCGTCGTCTCGTCTCTTGTGGGGAAGAAGCCCAAAATCCCCCCATCCCGGGATCCGGGCACGGCCGCCCACGACTTTCGGAGCAAACGAAACGACGAAGTCTTAGCCCGGAGGCTCCCGCCAGGCCGCCTGGGATCTGGACGAAGCCGTCACTTGTGTTGCAAGAGCGTCGAAGAGCGTTCTGCTAGCGAGTTGAACAGATTTTTGCACACGTCCACGTCCCATGTCGCCCTTGTCTATGTCTTGCAGTTGAGGACACAAATGGGCTCGCTCGAAGGCGAGCCCAAGCCGTCCAGTGAGAAGCCTCCGACAACAGCTCCATCCCGGCCGCCAGGAGTAGCAGAAGTAGTGAGACAAGCCATTAGCCATGTAATGCCCAAACTGCGCTGGCATCATGAATCCTAGGGCAGGCAAAGGGCCACCATGGAACCTGCTTGCACGCATGCCAAGATGTGTGGTGATTGAAGTTGCAGAGGAGTCTTCCATCCGCGACCTTCCTCCAGCAGCACGTTCAACTTGAATGCTCCAGAGTTCGTCCCTCAAGGGCACGCCGCAAAGAGCGAGCCGCCAGAAGCGAACCAGGCAGTTGCAGAGGGATGAGTTCGTGATATCAGGGCGCATGATTTTTCTCTCAGAACCTCTTCCCAACTTTCTGTTGGGGACCAGTTGACAAGCCCCAAAGCTGTTTCTACTGTGTTTTCTGGACCAGTCATCCTTTCTTTACAGTAGTAAGCCAGGAAGTGTCGCTTGAAGGTGCTGAGCCGGTGCTCTGCAAGTACCGCACCCACAAACAGCAAGACCATGAAATGTGCTGGGCGACCCCGTGTGGCTAATGTCTGACTTGTGCAACCCACCATTTTAGGCCAGGCCCTGGCTGTGCACTTCTCGGCCACTATGTATGTATGTATATATATATATATATATGATTATAATAGTAACACTATCTATATATATATATAAAATATCAGTAGCCATGATATGGACTTTTTACACGCCATTGCAGGACAAAAGAAGCGGCAACACGCCATCGCGCTTGCTGACAACGCGGGCGACGAAGGACCGCCAGGAACAAGTGCTGCAGATCTGCATGCTTACGTCCCCATAGGGTCCCTGAGCTATGGTTTGATTGAAACTAAGAGCTGCGGTTTTCTACAGGCATGGAAACGGTTTGGAAACGTGATGCACTTGCTTCTTGCGCGAATGGGTGCATTTGGTCATGGAGCTCTCGTTGCGCCTGCAATCCAAAGAAGCGCCATGTCAGGATGGGGCTACATCGCCGGCGACCTGGCACAGGGTTAAACCACGTATTTCCCCGTGGTGCGACATTGTCAGCGGGGCGGGTGGGAAAAGAACCGCAATGGAACACAACTGGACGGGATTTCGAACCGTGTGATGAGTGTTGCTCGCAGGGTTCCTTCATCAGGGGCTGATGTTGCCTGATGCTGCTAGAGAGCGAGAACCGGGACGAAGAGCACTTGCTTGAGTTCCTCAAGGCAGAATTGAGCTATTCAAGATGCGCTCGGCACAGCACCCAACTAAGGATGAACTGCCTCAGAGACCAAGAGACCTCAGCGCAGATGCGGAAAGTTCTCAAGGAGCTGCTGTAACATGAGCTTTGGACTGTATGAGCGCCCTGCCCAGTTGGGTCCCTGTCAAGGAGACCCTGAGCAGCCTGTCAAAGCTGAGTCGCCGCACCCAACTCCCCTACAGAGCTCAGCACCGGAATTTCGATCGGTGCCTTTGCGCCCACCAGGAGCCGCGGTTTTGGGTCACGTTGGGATGGAGAGCTTCCACCGTGAGCCTTGCAGTTCCTGAAAGCTCACCGTGATGGGTGATATTGAGCTGCAGGAGACTTTTCGTCCGGTGCTCCAGAGAAGGCGTTGAGTGGAGGTTACGGCACGTACATGCAAGACTTCCAGAGCTTGTCTGTCGGTAGCGCAGCCCATCCAAACGGATGCCAGCCGTGCATCTTTCTCTCCTCCTCCTCGGGGAAATGCCCCAAACGTTCAGCCTGTCAATATTGCCATGCACCGCATGAGGACATGCGCAAGGCTCGCTTAAAAGCGTTGCCGCTGGACAAGCAGATGCGCAGCACCCGCTTGCAGTAGCTCCAGTACACAAACTGCCGGAGCTTCTGCGAAAATGGTATGACGTGGCATTGGTGTGCAACGACATAACCCAGCACAACCACGACCTCGGTCTGCAATGACGAATACTAGTTCTTTGACTCATACTCGGCATGAGATCCGAAGCTTGCTTGCCCTGCTTGGCTTGCTGATGGGGGTGGCTGTAGAAATCGCAACTGGCAACAAGGTCAGCTCTCCAACTCTGGGCGACTACATCAAGGCTGAAACGGGTTTCGCGCAGGAGCCTTGAAGCCAGACGCGCTGTCCTTGAAAACCATTCTGGTCTTGTAAGCTTTGCATCCCTCACGGTCAGACTGATGGCTCCAACCAGCCAAGCATGCATTGTCCCTGCCTATTGCAGCCGCTGGTGTTCCAGCACTCAGCATGCACGCTAAGACAGAAGGCCTAACTTTGGAGCTTCGCGGAAGGTCCGGTAGGGCCGGGCTGCAGAGTTCAGACCCTCTCTTTTCACCTTGGCAGCTGAGCCTCGAGCGTTTGCTCTTGCCAGGCTCTTGCTGCACTGGCTGCAGAGACCACGGCTTCCGTTGGTGATGCGCTTGGTGTGGGAGCTCGGAGACATCCAGAGCAGATCTTGTGAGAAGTGGGTCTTTAAAGAAGAGCTTACCGAGGAGAGACGCCCGATGATGATTCGCAAAATGCCACCGACGAGGGGCAGGATCGGCAGGGTTGCAGGTGTGGTTCGGAGTGCCGCGGGAAAGCAAAGGCCACCCTGCCACAATTGACCTTATGTGCAAACTGGTGCTGAATTAACGGGCCTCCTACGGTGCAAGGACGAGGCCTTGGGAACTTCTGCAGCAGTGGGGGCCACTATTGGCGTCGTTGTCCGCATCTCAGTTTACCTGCTGTTGACTGTCGACAACCTGGAAACACTGTGACCATTGCCCATTCTTTCTTCCTCAATTTGGTCCCATCTTATAATGGCTTTGAGCCAGGTTGGTGCGACAGTTGGCGTAAATTGAAGAAGAAAGAAAATGCGGTTGGTCTTATTCATATCATTTCTCAGAGCCAAATATGATCATAGCATTGACCCAATAAATATATTTCAGAATAGATAGAAACAACTACGTAGCAATAACGCTAAAATTTTGATTATCCAGATTATGAAGAAATCAAATATCGATATTTAAGTTTGATTTTCATTACATTATTTTCACGAGACTCTTGTCATAAATATTCTCTAGTAAAGCGGTGTCGTGCTGCTTGTGTCGGCGATTCTGTGCGCACTCTTGCCCCCTATAATTGGTCCTTTTCCGCGTTTCTTCGTGAAAACATTTTACATCGTAGCCTCGCGTGGCTAAAGCGTTTCTCTCTCGGTGCAAATATCCCGAAGATTTTGGCAGCTTTACGAAAATTCTAGCGGTCTTGAGATAGTCGAAATCTTGATAGCTTTAGGGGTATATTCGCGCGGTAATAAATTATATAGTTTTGTTGGTTGAGTCTCTAGTGTAGTGCTTGTTTAATGAAGTCATTCTTGTCTGGGTGTCTGCTTCGTTTTCGATTCGTAAAATGGTTCGTATCAATGGCATTAAAATGGATGTATTCGTGATTCTATGCGTATATTAATCTTTGAGCATGCAAATTGATACGATTAATCTTCTTTCGTTCGGATTATAATAAATCTCGGGCCGCATTTAAATTGCGCGGCATTCTATATATCCGAAACTAAGATCCTTATCTTATATTTTCTCTCTTTCTCTTCTTTGTTGAGTATCTTAAGAAATTTATCTCTTTCTCTTCTTCTTTATNTATTAATATTATATTCTCAAATCGAGAAATGAATTCGATTAATTATTTATCAATCTAAATATATAACCAATTACGACCGAATACGAAATAAATATGAATTAATCATGATCGTAGCGATGAATTTTAGATCTGAAATAATGATCGTAGCGATGAATTTTAGATCTGAAATAAATACGAATCAAATACGAATCATCTATCTATCGAATACGAAACCAGATACGAGCCCGGTCGCGAGCAGACACGAATCCCCCCTTTAAGGATCCTTCAAGAGAAATCCTATTCCCATTTTCGAGGGAACTCACTATTTAGAATATATTGAGAGGCATTCCAATCGAACGGAAACCTAAAAATCTTGAATCTTGAGATCTTAATTTTATAGGAAAGGCTGGCCTGGCCATCTGGTTCTCGGAAGCTAGTCGATGCGGACTTGGAAGAGCGCTTATCTTGCGCGTAGGATCTGTACTGATATCGGGATGCTAATTGCGAGCGTTATAACCTTGAATTCCCGTAGGTTCCAAGGAAGATTAGAATTTCAAGGAGATATAGGAACTTCGATCTAGAAATTTTAAGGCGGCGGATTGTTGTTTTGGAAGGTACGACCAAATATTTTTTTTTTGAATGGTGCGGCCAAATTTTGTTTCAATTTGATTTGCAGCAAGCTATTGGGGAAGTGCTATTTCCAGGGTTTCGTGTTTGCAGCAAGCTATAGGGGAAATTATAATCTTTGGGGGTATTTATTTGCAGCAAATCTTTAGAAAACTAGTGGGGGAGTCTCATTTACAAGGGCTTTTGCTGCAAGCTATTGGGGGAATCCAGTTTTTAGGGTTTTCATTTCCAACAAGCCTTTGCGGAATTTTGCATTTGCAACGGGTTCTGACACAGGAAGCTCTTGGGAAAATATTGGAAAATTCCATGTAAACTCTTGGAGACGTCCCATTTCTAGGGTCTTTCTGCTGCAAGTTCTTGGGACAACTTGATTTATAGCGTTTTCTTGTGTATCAAGTTATATTGGCCAGGAGGGGAATTGCAATTGATAAGGTTGTATCTGTGCCAAGCCCGTCGGGAATTTTGTAGGGTTTTGGTTTTGTATGAAATTATTAGGGATTTCGATTTGCGATATAATGATTTGCTTGTGGGGCGTTAAATATGACCTAGATTCGTTTTATTAGAAATTCTTGACAAGTATCATTTATATGATTTCTTTTGGCAATAATATATATAACGAGTATATTGTAGCTTTAGAGCTTTCGGGTTCGCGGGATTTACGCCAGAAACAGTGAAGCCTGCATCCCCATAGCTGGATTGTATAATATATAATACAAATTCCCGGAATATGGATTCCCTGAGCTTTCAAAGTCCAGAGGGAGGATTGGCGGGGGGGCAGCACTTTCAAACAAAAAAAATCTAGCTCACGGCAGGATGATATTTGAAGCGGTCTTGTGCGTCTCAAACAAAATAGCGGGGGTTGGAGTGGACGCATCCCCCCCTCCATTTGCAAGCAGAATGCCTGCATCATGAGTGTTGATGAGTTCTATAACAACCATGTCCTTGACTTAGTTCTTGTTCATGGTGTGATACTCTAGTTCTTGTTGATGGTGCGATGTTCTTGAAAGCAAGCCTTCATGGTTTAAAAAGAAAAGCGGGGGGTTGGGGGGCGCACCCCCCCCCACTTGCAGAAACAACATTTTTATCACGAATCCTGATGGATTCTGTTGGCAGGATGATATTTGAAGCGATTGCAAACACAACGTCGTTTCGACGGGTCCTGATAGGTTCTATTTCTGCTGGTAGGATGATACTTGAAGCGATCGTTTATAGTTTATAAAAATGCAGGGGACCCATGGATTCCGTTTGTAAGTAGAAGGCCTGTACTTTGAGCATTGAAAAATTCCTGTATCATAATTGTATGTGCTTAACCCAATTCTTATTACTAGTTCAGCCCTTTCTACTTCCAAATATAAGGTCTTTATCACACGCCCTGATGGATTCTGTTTTTGCTGGCAGGAAGGATGATGCAAAAGTATGCCTCATATAATTCTTTTTGATGGTGCGTTCAGAGGACCATGGGACCAGAAGACCAGAGACCACGGGACCACACACCACGGGACCAAGGACCACAGGACCAGAGGACCAGAGGACCAGAGACCGCGGGACCACAGACCACGGGACCAAGGACCAGAAGACCAGAGGACCACAGGCTTGGCCAAACCTTCTAAAATCCGATCTTGGTCGAACCTTCCAAAAAAAATTTCATCCAAATTTTTAATTTTCTATAAATATTGGAAGTCTGGCACCACCCTTCGCTGCAAGGTAGTCCCCTATTCCGAATATAAATGCCCCTGAATAAACCTGAAATTGAAAATTCGAAATAATTTAATTTTTAAGAGACTTTTCAAATATTGAAATCCTCAAATCTTCAATCCCAAGCCGGACATCCCGTCAACGGATAAAACTCGACCAATTGAAATATGAGGAGTCGGAATAATCCGCGCCGCGGTCTCTTGGGTATGACCAGTTCAAGCAGCGTTTAAGCTGTAGGGCAGGGTAACAGAATAATATTTTTTTTCAAGATTCAGGATTTAGAAAAATATTTCTAAGGCCTCCCCATAGAATTATATTTTTACATTATCTTAGAATATTTCTATAAATATTTCTTTCGTAGACCCTACTAATTATAGAAATGATCTTTCTAAAAAATTAGTTTCCATAATACAAGCGATTAGAATTTTACGACTATCCCCTGGAGAAGTCGAAATACGAATCCAAGGATAATTTCGCTCCAATTTCATTAGAAATAGTTTCCGAAATAGTTATAATGTATCGGTGCAAGAGATGTCTGCTCCCAAAAGCACCAATTAATATGAATCCTCCATAGAAATTCATACGAAGATTTATGAGAACCTTCTACCCCCGTAAGATATGAAGAACATTTATACTCTTCGTATTCGAGAGCCACGAATAAGTCCAACGGAATCAAAGGCTCCATACACTCCCACAAGAAAAGACCCGCCACCACCCCGAATTACGAGAATGCACGGAACCCAAACAATAATTATTCCAAAACGCTCCAGAATTTATCAATTCCCCTACGATATAGAGATCTATATAGACTACTAAATTATAAAATTCAACCTACATAGAGAGAACATTAATATTTTTCAATTCACGAGTACTAAAAATAATTTTATCGATAAAACATCATAATATTAGACTAATTATAAATAACCGTAATAATTAGATACTAAGAATTCTTCCAGAAGAAATAATAATCAAATTCATTGTCGATTTCTTATTATATAAACAAACTCAATAGGCATACAGAACTAATTTATATTTACCAAAAATCTAATTCGTATTTAGTTCTAATTCGTATTTATAATTAGAACCCCAGCTACGAAATAATTATTAGAGAATATAAATATCTACCGCTAATTGCGGCCGCTATACCAACCCCATCCCCGGACCAAAGGAACCGGACACGCACCAGACGCGAACCCGACACGAACCAAGACACTAACCAGACACGAACCGGAAACGAACCCAGACACGAACCCGGACACGAACCGGACACGAACCGGACACGCACCGGACACGAACCCGACACGAACCCAGACACTAACGAGACACGCACCAGACACGAACCCGACACAAACCCACACACCAACCGGAAACGAACCCAAACACGAACGGACATGAACCGGACACGAACCCCGTCGCGACACTAACCCAGACACGAACCGGACCCGAACCCGAACCCGGGCACGAACCGGACCGGAACCGGACACGAACCCTGACATGCGGTTTCATTCAGCAACGACAGCACTGGAGCCTCCGCCAACAAAACTGGAGAATTCTATTACCGCGAGAATGAAAATGTCCCCCGAAAGCTATCAAAATTTCGAAGATCTTAGTACCGCTAGTCACGCGAAACAACGATGCAAGACCCTTTCACGAAGAAACGCGGAAAAGGACCAAGTTACAGGGGGGCAGGGGTGCGTACAGAATCACGGACGTAAGCAGCACGAGACCGTTTTACTAGAGAATAATGAATCGTATGTTTAGCAAATGTTTGTCATGTATCATATCAAGCAATGAAATGATATCAAGCCAGAAATTCGCCTCAACTGATATATTTCTTATTTCAAGAGTTTGGGACTTCCATGGATAATTTTTCAGTCTTGGACCAAGACCGAACACGCCTTCAGTCCAGGCTCAACGAGCAATCCTTCGGCTTTAGTATGGGGTCACACAAGGCTTTCATCGCTTCGACAACCTTTAAGAAATCCAGCCGTTGGCATCAAACAACCGTATCGTTTGGGGCTTTTAGCGCAACAACTATTGCGTCTGCTACTGACCAGATTTGTATGGACAATGTTGACGGGACCTCATACGGAGTATTGAAGACTATGGAACCGCTCACCTGAAGTACTGATAGGATCATGAAACCGGTCCACATGCTTTGTCTCCGCATAGGCGATTCTGCACAAGTTATCATGAACAGCATCCATCGGTGCGCACGATCGACAGACGACTTTGGCCGGTCCTTCGCATCGCACGGCATTTTGCTACCTATGCACAGAAATTCGACAGCCCTGATTCGGAAATCTCGCAGAAAACGATGCGCAGAGGCAGGTTGCACTGCAAGCGCCGCTGGCAAAGGCAAGATTTTAGGGATCTTGTGCCTACTGAAGGACAACAGGGAAGTGCATGACTTTCGTCATGCTTCCTTAAAACACGGTCGCCTCTCAATTCATTCCAAGTCTAGATCATCAACGCCTTGCAAGCAGCTTAGCAATTTCTGTAGAGGCTGCAGCCTTGTCCGATTAGCTCTGAGATAATCCTTCTTTGTCACAGTGACCCCTCGACTGCAAATGTACGGAGTAGAGTAGCCTCGCGGCAGACGGCCAGCATGCGGAAGAAATCCCTAATTGTGGGGACTACATTTTTGGGCTGAACTAATTGCATCTACCGAATCCGCTTCATTGTCCCTATACAGCAACCGCAAGACATGTCTAGAGGGCTTTTCTGTGCATGCATAAGGCGCCGACCGTGGCGAAAGCCCCTGCGCGGCTGCGGGCCATTGGTTGCATGGCTCGCCTGAGCTTTCTCAGCTAAAGCCATTCGGCACATGGACATTTCTCAATGGAGACTCCATCAAGGCAGATTCTGCATTCAAACGCTCTTCTGCGACTTCGCGAATCGAAGGCAGCTGCCAAGACCAGCAAGTAGAGCTCTGTCGTAGTCTCTCAGGTGCTGGCCATACATGCTCCACGGGATCGAGGACTTCTACAGTGTTCAACACCTGGAGCCCAGGAAGAGGCAGATTTATGGAAATGACTAGCCGGCTGGCTGATCACTGAATCAGTGACTGCAACAGATCACAAGTACTGCCTGGCTTCCATCGTTTCCTCCACACACCAGCAGACATCGGGCCAGCACCTCAAGTTTCTGCGCAGTCAGTGAGCATATGGCGCACAACCAAACTAATCCGAACTTGCAAAGTCACTAGTTGGACAACAGTTGATGATTGCGCCCACCCGGTTCAATCTCCTCGCATGATAAAACACGTGAGAACGACCTCACCACAGGACTTCATTCTGTCGGCGAGCAGTTGCGGTGGCGCCGGAGCGGCGCTGCAGCATTGGGGCGGCTTCCTGCAAGACCAGTCTACTTCGTCGAGGTCGCAGGAAGATATCCACACCGAATCCCGACGATAGAATATGTAGAAATTCGAGTGAAGCAAATGCACTCTGAAGTCCAGTGTTGAGCAGGCCTGCCACTTGCCAAGCTCGGAATCGTAAAACTCTGCCGTCTGGTGCACCCCATGCTCATCATGACCTGAGACACAAGCTTGAGGCTGGGAATGCTGCTCGCGTCTTAGTGTTCGTTGTAATTCTCGATGAAGGGGATGCTGGAGACTCTGGTAAAAGAAAAAGATGGCAGACGGCAAGTCTAATTCTTATGCTCGCGGCCTCCGACGAGGAAGAGCTGCCCCGCCAAGACGGCAGAGGCTGCCCCGGTCCGACGCCTGCCCGAACTGTCACCGTCCCAACATGGTCTGCCTTCAGCGTCTCCCCCATTGCCCGGTTGGGCACTAGATGGCGTGCACACTATCATCTGGCATCTAGAGGATTCCAGTAGCCAGATCTGTGCAGCAGGGCCTCAGCATCGGCTGTAGACACTCCCAGACCTCGCAGAACTTACGCCACTACTATGGACGAAGCAGATGTTACCTAGCTCTGAGGCTATGTAAGAGTCCGGCACATGCCACGGGATCAAACCTCTCTGTGGACAGCAATGCCTTGCAGGAAGTGGCAATGCAAAGAATACCGCTCCAGGGTTTGGAAGCCTGCTGCCCATCATTGCCCGAGCAGACCTGAGCTGCTTGAGCATCAGCTCAGTCACGGATGGACTTGTTGTTAAGATCGCCACCAGCAGCGAATCGTTGAGCACTGCAGATGTAGCCCAAAATCTTGGCTGCGACATGGGCGGCAGAGCCTGTGCACCGACAGACTCCCTTTACGGCAAGCAAAGGTCGCATGCTCTTTGCTCGCCTGCCAGCACGGTCCTCAGATTTCAAAAGAAACTTGCATCGGAAGCTGCAGACTGGAAAGGAGCTATCGATTCAAATCATGTAAAGCCCACCCGGATTCCTGCTCGGAGCTCACGCCTGATAGGAGTGTCATCGCACTCGCTTGGTCATACTCACCGCTCCAGTTCCAGGCAGTATTTCCGAATCACGTCCAAGAGTCCGAATCCGTTTTCGCTTTCGACCAGCCTTTCCATGGCGCTGAGAGCCTGCAATGCTCCCTCACGCCAACTCCCTCAAAATATTGACCTGCCGCTCCAACTCTTCTATCAGCATACATATATACATATATACATATATACATATATACATATATACATATATACATATATACATATATACATATATACATATATACATATATACATATATACATATATACATGTATACATGTAAACATGTATGAGCACATGTATACATGTATGAGCACATGTGTAGATGTATACATGTATGTGGCATGGACCTTTAGGGTCTATTTGGCAATCTGGTGTGGTTTGTATTCAAGCTGCAACAAGACAACTGGCTCTGGGCTTTTTAAGCAACAGCTCATGGTCGTGAGTGGAGTGAGCCCTACCAAAACTACGGCACCGCGAGGCTGAACCCGTTTCCTGGCACTACTATACGGGCCTTCATAATTGGAATAGGGTTTTGGGGTTTATTATACTATACTTATAATAAGGAACACCCAAAATAGCATTGGTAATTCTTTAGGCTCCTATATTACAGTGACGAAGTGGGGCCCATTATGCTATAGTCATAATAAGGACCCCCCAAAATAGCGTGGGTGCTTCTTTAGGCTCCTATATGCCAGTACAGGAACCGAACGTGCTGGTCCTTGCCTCGGGTTGGCGGAATGTCGGCACAAGAGACATCAAAACTTCGAGTGGGGTGGCGCGCTTCGGGTTTGAAACCTTTGCAGGTTTCTGGTTTCGGGTTTCGGGTTTAGTCCTTTAAGGGATCTATAAGGGCTCCTTTGAGGGATCTATAAGGGCTCTCCTCTGAGGGATCTACAAGGGCTCCTTTAAGGGATCTATGAGGGGCCATCCAGTGAAATCTGGAACATTCTCGGATTCCAACGGAAGACGATGCGATGGGTGTGGTCGGGTTGAAACCGAATTGTTCGGGCACTCATGTGTGGTTGGGGTGGACGATCCCCCAATCCAAACGAGGCCCGTGCATTCTCAAAAATACTCTCCAACATGCAGTAGGCATGCGTCCGAGAACGCAAATCACACCATGCCGACTGTGTTGGGCGGCAGAATGATATCAAATACAGCATTTCCCATCAAAGGACCGGTTGACTGAAACCCTGTCCCTGTGATATTTGGCACAACTGCAGGACGAGGGCCGCCCAACATGCCTGTCGCGCTCCAGTCCAAGAGCATACTGTGAGGAAAAACTGTAAACATGGTGAGCTGACGAACGTTGATGGTGACGACATGTGCAGACATGTAAGCTTCCATCATCCATCTCAGCTTCATGGGAAGTTGAAATTCTTCAGTGTTCNCTGTAAACATGGTGAGCTGACGAACGTTGATGGTGACGACATGTGCAGACATGTAAGCTTCCATCATCCATCTCAGCTTCATGGGAAGTTGAAATTCTTCAGTGTTCATTGTCACAAGCATGTCCACTCGACCTAGGTGGCTTTACACAACCTGATCAGAGACTATTTGAAAAACTTAAAAGCACAGCAACTTCCACACTCCGCGAAGCTTTCACGTAACAGCAAATATCAACCAAGTAACACACAGGCACGCTGCAATGGTTCTGGAAATCTTGTTGTTCAGGATTCTGTGGAATAGCACCACCCACGTAATCCCATAGCTGATTGAAACAGCGTGGACACATGTCTGTTGGATTCTGGACTACATGCGATGCACAAATCCATGTGCAGCAGTTGGGACACACGCGCCATCTGGGTAGGCGAAGATCATGATTTCTGTGGCAAAGAAAACAAGTAATGGAAGCATTGTGCTGAATGGGAGATGGAACAGAGCGATACCGAACCTCCTGCGCCACATTCGTCGTGTCAGGCCGAACGTACACCCACAAAAAAAGCTTGGCCAGTGGACCTGGGAGCGCCGGCGAACTCTCCCTAGGTCGGATTCTGGTAACTCCGACACCATCGATAATCAGCTCCATCACGTCTTGCTTCCATCGAAGCAAAACACGATGAGATTGCTGAGGTTGCAGAGAAACTCGCTGTGCTCTGCGGTGAAGCTGCGGTGGCAGATCGCCCGAAGCGAAGGAAAGTGTTTGACTTTCCGTGTAAATATTATCAAAGCGGAAGAACGATTGCTTCCTTCCGCTTCGATCTCCCCAGTCACGANCGCCATCTGGGTAGGCAAAGTTCATGATCTCTGTGGCAAAGAAAACAAGTAATGGAAGCATTGTGCTGAATGGGAGATGGAACAGGGCGATGCCGAACTTCCTGCGCCACATTCGTCGTGTCAGGCCGAACGTACACCCACAAAAAAAGCTTGGCCAGTGGACCTGGAAGCGCCGGTGAACTCTCGATAGGTCGGATTCTGCTAACTCCGACACCATCGATAATCAGCTCCATCACGTCTTGCTTCCATCGAAGCAGAACACGATGAGGTTGCAGAGACACTCGCTGTGCTCTGCGGTGAAGCTGCAGTGGCAGATCGCCTGAAGCGAAGGAAAGTGTTTGACTTTCCGTGTAAATATTATCAAAGCGGAAGTACGATTGCTTCCTTCCGCTTCGATCTCCCCAGTCACGAACGCCGAGGTACATGNAGGAAAGTGTTTGACTTTCCGTGTAAATATTATCAAAGCGGAAGTACGATTGCTTCCTTCCGCTTCGATCTCCCCAGTCACGAACGCCGAGGTACATGCCCACTGCATTGGGAGGCAGAATAACATCGAACACAGCAGTGCCCAGTAACGGTCCAGCCGATTCGAAGCCTGTCAGGTTGCGCAGTTGTGGAAGGCCCCGGCCAGTCCACTCAAGCAACATACTGTTTGGAAACTCACCTAGCAAAGGAAGTTGTCGCAGATCTAAAGACACGGTGCGAGCGGACATATAGGCTCGCGTCATGCGTCNCCTAGCAAAGGAAGTTGTCGCAGATCTAAAGACACGGTGCGAGCGGACATATAGGCTCGCGTCATGCGTCTCAGCTTCAGACCATCAGTAAACTCGACTGAGTTGAGTGAGATGCACCTTTCGTTCCAATGCTGTGGGTTCTGCACGGCGCGTTTCATTTCAGAAGAAGCGCATGCTAAATTCTTCAGATAGTCAAAGGAGAAGAAGAATCCTGGTAAGGCATGGAGGATGTCCGCCGAAAGACTACCTCCGGTGTAGTCGTTCTCGGAGAGGGACGCCTTCTTGAAATCGCGGCGCTCTTTCTGTTGCCAAGCCAAATCCAGGTGAAGCTGAAGAGCGTGCTCCAGTGCAAGCGTTCGCCACTCTTCATCGGTGCCATCGTACTCCTTCGGGTGTGGCAAGTCCTGCACAGNGCGCTCTTTCTGTTGCCAAGCCAAATCCAGGTGAAGCTGAAGAGCGTGCTCCAGTGCAAGCGTTCGCCACTCTTCATCGGTGCCATCGTACTCCTTCGGGTGTGGCAAGTCCTGCACAGCATTTCTGCAACCGGCCTTTACATGTTTGGCCTCTGCGTGCAGAATGCAAAGAGCATGTAATGCTGCTTCTGATCCACGAAATCCAAGATTGCCCTGGCTCGGTACATGATGCGTTCCCAGAGTCTCTTCGATATCGAGTTTCGATAACGAGGATCTGGTAAAAATGCCACAGCCAACGGCGACGTCCGCAAGAGGTCCAAATGCTCTCGCATGACTTTGACCACCACTGCAACGTTCTTGTCCGTTTCATTCTGAAAAAAATCTGTTTTGCTGTTGAAAAAATCCAAAGCAGTTGGATAAGGCTCGTCAGTTCTCCAACTGCCTCCAGCATAGTCCAGCTGCTGTCCATCCACTAAGCCTGGCAGGACACCGCCGGAGTACTCCATTGTGATGCGCCGCCGAGAAATGGATGAGCTGGAAGCAAACTGCTCGGCTGGAACGTCGTTGGTTGTCATGATTCTCTCGACACGCAATAAACTATAGGCCTGGCGATGAACCAACTCGTTTTGCATCTGTCCTTAGTTCGATCAGGGCGATGCTTTGGTTTGATGCTTGCATGCATTGCAGTCGGCTGGCTCTGAAGCTGCAAGGTCGACGACTGCGTCTTGGCCGATCTGCAAACCGCTCTTCCAGTGCCTGTGTATCAACTTGAATGCTACGTGCTAAAAGCCGACACACAAGCGTTCATACACAGCGAGCCTGGCAGGACACCGCCGGAGTACTCCATTGTGATGCGCCGCCGAGAAATGGATGAGCTGGAAGCAAACCTCTCGGCTTGAACGTCGTTGGTGATCGTGATTCTGTCGACACGCAACAGACTATGCGGCTGGCGATGAACAACGTTGACATCAACCCCCTCCCTAGCCCTGGACCGCCGCTCGTACCAGTCGGCGCGCAGGTCCCAAAAACCCTCGTCATCATCGTCATCGCTGCCCACTGCGCTGACGTCAAAAGTTGCTCTTCAAACAGGAAGCGGCTGTGGCTGATGCAACGGCTGCAAGTTGCTGTTCTGCTGTTCGAATTGTAAACGTTGCCACAAGGACAAGAAATCAACAGCGGCATCTTGCACAGTTTTTCCACCAGTGTATGGTGCCAAGAAGTCTGCACGCTGGACATCAGCCACCTCAAAAACATGGTCGAGGCTTGCTCTGTCAATGCAGAGTCGGCCGCTGACGGGGCGGCGCCGAACACAGCCACTTTGATTTGGGAAAGCTTCGTCAAAAACTTCGAAACCATGTGTTCGATTACCCATATTGATTTGCGGCTCATTGTCGAGGTTCCGTGCCGCGACGAAGTGGTTCTCATAGGCAAGGATGTATTTGCCAGCCTTGTGCAGGACGTCACTCCAGGAGCTTGGTCTGATACTTTTCCTTTGTTGGCACAACCAATTATGGAACACGTTAATGAGAAAATGTCCAATGTGTCCGCATCACTGCGCTGCCTTGCTAAGGAAACAACGCTTACTTTCTCATTTCTTCTGCTTTAACACGTTATAAGCACTTGTCGAGAAACCCGAAGTTCTCCAGCCAGCCATTGCCTTGTCTGATGGTGAAAGGGCCATCCTCGACATAGTCGAGCTTGAGGCCAAGGGATCGCAGACTGTCGATGAGACAGCAGTTTTCGTAACGATGGCTTCCTGCATAGTTCAAGATCAATACAAAGACAATGTTGCCACTTCGTTTAAAAGCACTTGACGGCAGCGTAATGCAGGCACTGTACAATCATACAAAAAACAAAACAAGGATTGCATGTGCGCAGTCGGCTCATATGGTCAGAAGACGAGTGGCCTTCCTCGTCCTGGAAGAGCAGGTGGGAAAGCACGTGGCCGTACCTGTCATTTCAGCTGGGAACACAACGAAGCTTACAAGAGTATCTATAGGAAGATGTCTGCTGAAAATTCATGCATTCCTCTTGCCTGTCGATGGGAGACGGACGAAAGACTTTGATCTTCTTCGGGCCAGACTTCCTGAACCAATGGCCAGTACAGTTTTGTAAACTCTTATCTGGACGATCGCCACAAGCGCGCAAAACTGCAAAACCTATGTGCGTGAACTGC
>BGNK01000512.1:133511-152686 GCA_003297005.1 Symbiodinium sp. clade A Y106
TAGGCGGCCGGCTCGCCTGAGGGGGGCCAGCTCGCCAGGCCTTCCTTGAGGCGCCAGGCTTGATTTTGGGCGGCCGGCTCGGCCGAGAGCGGCCAGCTCGCCAGGCGCGGCTAGAGGGCTCGAAGACAGCCAACCCCCTATTGACCCTTTATCGTTCCCTTAAGGTTTTCATAACAAATATGTTCAAAAATCACAAATCGCAAGGGGTGTCCCCTCAGGTTTTGTAAGAACTCCATTACTCGCAATGAGTGTCCCCCTAAAAGTTTTTACAACAAATAGGTTACAAAAACACAATTCGCAAGGGGTGTCCCCCCTAAGGTTTTGTAAGAACTCAGGTAAGCCCTACACCCCAAACCCCAAGCCTTGAACCCTGAACCCAAACCGTATACCCCAATTCCCATCNGCAAGGGGTGTCCCCCCTAAGGTTTTGTAAGAACTCAGGTAAGCCCTACACCCCAAACCCCAAGCCTTGAACCCTGAACCCAAACCGTATACCCCAATTCCCATCAGGGTCCCTTAAACACTAAACCCACTGCGTATAAAAAAGCGTGGTTAAAGAAAGCCTTTAGGTATCGGACTCATTTGGACTCAATTTTTACAGCTGTTTCCTTGGTCACGGATCGTTTCGGCCAGATGTTGCCAGCTGATGTGTGAAATCCCTAGCTCTCGTTTTCACGCGGTATTGACAGGTGTTTTGCTCGACCACAGGTCACTTCCGCCAGATTTTGACAGCAGATGTGTGCAATCCCTAGCCCTTGTTTTAACGCGGTACAGGCTTTCTGCTCGATCACAGCTCACTTCCGCCAGATTTTGCCTGCAAATGTGTGAAATCCCTAGCCCTTGTTTTAACGCGGCATTTACAGGCTTTCTGCTCGACCACAACTCACTTCCGCCAGATTTTGCCAGCAGATGTGTGAAATCCCTAGCCCTTGTTTTAACGCGGTATTTACAGGCTTTCTGCTCGACCACAACTCNACAACTCACTTCCGCCAGATTTTGCCAGCAGATGTGTGAAATCCCTAGCCCTTGTTTTAACGCGGTATTTACAGGCTTTCTGCTCGACCACAACTCACTTCCGCCGGATTTTGCCAGCAGATGTGTGAAATCCCTAGCCTTTGTTTTAACACGATATTTACAGGCTTTCTGCTCGATCACGGATCACTTCCGCCAGATTTTGCCAGCAGATGTGTGAAATCCCTAGCCCTTGTTTTAACGCGGTATTTACAGGCTTTCTGCTCGACCACAACTCACTTCCGCCAGATTTTGCCAGCAGATGTGTGAAATCCCTAGCCCTTGTTTTAACGCGGTATTTACAGGCTTTCTGCTCGACCACAACTCACTTCCGCCAGATTTTGCCAGCAGATGTGTGAAACCCCTAGCCCTTGTTTTAACGCGGTATTTACAGGCTTTCTGCTCGATCACAGCTCACTTCCGCCAGATTTTGCCAGCAGATGTGTGAAATCCCGAGCCCTTGTTTTAACGCGGTATTTACAGGCTTTCTGCTCGATCACAGATCACTTCCGCCAGATTTTGCCAGCAGATGTGTGAAATCCCGAGCCCTTGTTTTAACGCGGTACAGGCTTTCTGCTCGATCACAGATCACTTCCGCCAGATTTTGCCAGCAGATGTGTGAAATCCCTAGCCCTTGTTTTAACGCGGTACAGGCTTTCTGCTCGATCACAGCTCACTTCCGCCAGATTTTGCCAGCAGATGTGTGAAATCCCTAGCCCTTGTTTTAACGCGGTATTTACAGGCTTTCTGCTCGACCACAACTCACTTCCGCCAGATTTTGCCAGCAGATGTNGCCTTTAAAATCTTTAAAATCTTGAAAATCTTTAAAATTTTAAAAGCCTGGGTTTTTAAAATTTTAAAGATCTTAAAGATGTATAAAAATTTAAATCGTCAGGGTCTGGGCTCCAGGCCACCAGGCCACAGAGATCTATTTAAATTTTTAAAATCTTTAAAATCTTTAAAATCTTTAAAATTTTAACAACCTGGGTTTTTAAAATTTTAAAGGTTTCCTTTAAAATCTTTGAAATCTTTAAACTTTTAAAAGCCTGGGTTTTTTAAATTTTAATTTTAAACGCCTTGAAAATCTTTAAAATCTTTAAAATTTTAAAAGCCTGGGTTCTTAAAATTTTAAAGATTTTAAAGATTTTTAGAAATTTAAATCGTCAGGGTCTGGGCTCCAGGCCTCCAGGCCACAGAGATCTTAAAATTTTAAAAGCATGGGTGTTAAAATTTTAAAGAATTTAAAGATTTTAAAAGCCTTTAAAATCTTTAAAATCTTAAAAGCTTGGGTTCCAGACCACAGAGATATAGTATTGGTAGATAGAGCAAAGCCATGCGCCAAATAGACCCTAAAGGTCCTACGTACATACATGTATACATGTATACATATACACATATATACATATATACATATATACATATATACATATATACATATATACATATATACATATATACATATATACATATATACATATATACATATCTACATATCTACATATCTACATATCTACATATCTACATATCTACACATCTACACATCTACACATCTACACATCTACACATCTACACATCTACACATCTACACATCTACATATCTACATATCTACATATCTACATATCGACATATATACATATATACATATATACATATCTTCACTTCACTTCCGCACTGCAGAGTTCTCGAGTCTCTGCTAGCGACATTGGGACAGGCGCGATTGGCCTGGCTTCACGCTGCCTTGTAGCATCCCACTAGAGAAAGAGAAAGAAGGCTGGAAGCTCCCGGTGCGCACACCCAAAGCAAAGCCTCCTAGGCCGCAACATAAAACAACAGGTAAGTGTCCATGCCAATCTCCGAACACTCCGCAGTCTCACATCTTCTAGCACTGTTGTTGTCATCGGCCATCCAAAGCTGTTCATCAATGTGCAAAATCGCTTTATGAACGACAAACGAGCTAAGACGCATGGTCACCCTATCAACACCACCGTCACTGGTGAACCTCGGCACACGGATCTCCCTGTCCGGGACAAGGTCATAGCGCCACTTGCGTACCGGATTGCCATGCTGGTCAAGACTAAAACGACCAGCTTGGATAACTAAGGCACGAGGCGCCGTCTGGGCCGCATGTATATCAGCTTGCTCATGCCAGTCCTCAATCAGTCTCTGAACCGTAGTACCAGCTCTACCCCACTGAACCTCACTAGAGGGGCTGACATACAGCGGCACAGAGCAGCCCGCATCCACAACTGCTTCTACCCCTGTCTCTTGCGATCTGGCTTCCCACCGGAATCCAAGAGTTTCAACCATCTGAGGACAGCAGGTTCCAAGATGCTGCAGGAGTTCAGCTATGTCATGCTGAGAGTGCGGATTGTTCCATCTAGCCAGCAGGGCTCTCCAGAACATGCTGTCCCACACTACAGTGGGCCTGGCAGCCGAAGTGAAACTCCTCAGGAGGCTGTCAAGCTGCACAGGCAAAAGGCCTGTGCCCCCTTCCCCATCATGTACCGCCAGCAAAGCCAGGCATTTGATCAAGGCATTGGTGTAGCAATGGTTCGCCTTGTTCACCAGGATGGCTCTCAGGATCTGTGTCTCCCGGTGCCCCCGACCTGCTTGCCCTTGCCTTTGCCGTTGCCCTTGTGCCCACCTTTCTTCTGATGCTGAGCCTGTGCCACCTGCTGTGCTAGTGGCCCCCGTTGCATCCGTGCATGCCTCAGGTGGGCGCCGCTCATGACCCACACCGAGGAGTGGGACATCTCGTTGAGGTAGGTCCACATCAGGTTGGCCTCCTTGGTCCTGAGTTCCACAAAGCTGAGGGTGGGCGAGTCGTAGCTTGTGAAAACGGTTCACCGCTCTCGGGTTTGCGCACAGCACCGCCATGTCCTTGAGCCATTGCTTGACCTGGTCCGGGTCCAACGCCTTGAGTTCCGGGCAGGGCACATGCTTCCTCTGTTCCGGGTGCCACCTCATAGCTGCCAGCTGCTTGCCGTCCTCTGTCAGCCATCCCAGAGCCTTGGCCTGCTCCATCTTCTCCTCCGAGCCCATGACTTTGTTGAACCTTTCCAACACCGTCAGGACGAGTTTCTGCATGAGGATCACCCTCATTGGCGATTCCAACTTCTCCGGGTTCGCCTCCTTCACCTCGTTCCACTTCTTGCCCGCCTCGTACATGAGATAGCCTAGATTGCCCTCGATGTCCGTTATATATACATATATACATATATACATATATACATATATGCATATTTACATATATACATATATACATATATACATATATACATACAGATATTATATACACACTGGCTCGATCCTGGCCCTCCTACAGAAATTTAATTTTAACTGTGCGCAGGAAATGGTTCCTGCGTAATCTGTTTGCAAGGCTTGGGGACCAACAAATACACAACTGGCTAAGGCGATCATGCTGAACTGCGCAACTGAACCAGATCCCTGTTACCTTGAAGCTTCTGGGCCCATGTTGCTAAACATGTTTTTGCTTTATAAGTCTTTTCCAGCTCGGGCTGTCATTGAGGGTTTATATGCTAATACTTTGCATCGACAGCACTTCTTTTCATCTCTGCCAGCACCGGCACAGATGCATGTAGGTGGCATGCGCACCATTATTCGAAACCACCATCTTCGGAAGCAAACCCTGAGCTCCTGCAATTTGCACCCGAAGACTCTTCATTTAACTCGACCAGAGATGAGAGAATCGGGGTTTCCCTCTTCGATGGTGCTCCCGACGCTTCAAGAATTGAGTGAAATTTAGAGTGGTTTGGGTGCCGAGCAGGCATCAGAGGTCAGAGGCGTCAGGGTACGCCCAGGCATGAAACCTGAACTGTCAGTCCACTGAGATGTGAACCAACATTCGCATGGTTTGGATAATGATAATAACGAGCCTCTGGCCATTCCCCGGCAGACAGCATCGTGTCCACTGGAGAAAATTCGGAAGGCTAGAAGATGAAGTCGTGTCGAGGGAACAGTCTCGTGTCACGTCTGTGTGAGGTCATATTGCTCCCACCGCTTCCCATATGAAACAATAATTCTTGGTAATGCAGCTGACGGAGACCCCGCAACATGCTGTTATGATACCCCAGCACAACATTGCTCCAGTGAGTCTGGGATACATGCGCTGAGAAGTAGCCTCGGCAGTATCAGGGACGTAAACTTGCCCAGCTACTGTGCCGCGACAGCGCTTCTTGCAGAAGCATGAACTGTAACCTGGTCATATCTCAATCAAGGATGCATGCGAAACATAACATGTGTGACATGACCATGCATCTACATTGCACGGGGTCATGCCCAAAACAGAAAGCCAGAACCCCCAAGGACAAGGGCCGGCAGCATGAAGTTTTCTGGCCTGTGAGACAGGCACAGGATAATAATGGCACGTTTCCCTCAGATTTTAGCAGAATTCAGTAAGATTTAAATTAGGCGGCGAGAGTCTAGAGTCTAGAGTGTCAGTCAAAGCAACACTTTCCAACCACTCGCATGGGTCGTCAAGCCTGCATGGCCACAAATATATTTCCAAGCAGGGCAGGCAGCTGAAGTGTCTGGTTGTCACTGCCTCAAAATCTGAACTGCTGGCTTGCTCTCTGAGTTTTGCAAGTACTTGCTCCTTCGCTGTGGAAGGGGGCTCATCCATTCCTCTTGCCGCAGGTCAGACACCACTTATTTCCAACAGTCTAACATGCGATCACGTCGATGAGGATACGAAGGCAAGCCGCATTGCAAAGCGATACATCAGCTCGCCAACACTGAAAGGAACACTGTGAGACAAGACTTTCAACTGCCAGGCCGGCGTCAACAAATGTACGTAGGTTGGTTTGACCCCCGTAGCCAAGCAAAGGCAAGAACTCGTGCGGCGAAAACTCTGTGGGGTCTGCAGCTGAACCTGCCGGTGATCGGAACACCTTCTCTGCTGTACATGGCGCAGGAAGATTGTAGGTCGCGCGTTGCCGCTTGCCCCCCTGAACAACATAGCCATCAACTCCCCGCACAATTGCTGTTGCAGGCTTCACATCCACGAACACCTTCTGGAAGATGGTGTCAATATCCTGAATGACTCGGGTCTGTGCTGCGCTTTCTCCACAGACGCACAACCACAGCTGACTGTGAGCTTCGAGGTCCATGTGGACCAACAGACTTCCCTGCGCATGGTAACCCAGCCCGTTGGATCCTTCCAATCAGCAGGATCCGAATAGTTCCCATTGACCGCGAGCACACAATGGAAACTGTGGACATGGCCAGTGCGACTGACAGGACTGAATGGGCCTCGGTCTTGGTGGCAGGTCCAAATTGCTCAGCACACTACAGTTCCACGCCCTGCTCACATGCTTCTCGCTGCCGCTACGCTTGATTCTGAAGCTAGCATGAATGTCGCAGCGCTGCGTGAAGTTGGAACTCTGGATTCTGCAATTTCTGATTCTCCAGGACCCAAGCTCGACCAACACGATTCACTGGTCCGATGGGCCACCTCTGCATGATCTCAACCAACTGCGAAAGTTAGCTGCAAATCTGCGCGAACACTGGGCTGACTGAGTTCCACGCCCCGCCTTCGGACAACAATCATCTGCCGCTGGCCTGAATCATAGCGACAGAGCAAAAACCAAACACACTTAGGGTCAGGAACCCAAGGACTGATGATAGGTGTGGGGGTGGCTCCGGTTTCCGTGGCCCGGCTGTTAGCGATGATATAGGCCAAGCCTAAGCCCTGAAGTTCTGACACATCGATCATATATATATATATATATATATATATATATATATATTGATATATATATATATATATATATGTATATTTATATGTGGGTTTCACAAAGGATGTGCATTGGGCTTGGTTGCGTGCTGTCCCCTCGGACTTGGACTTCGTCTTCGTGCAGTGGCTCAAAGGCCCAGGGGACTGTCAGCGACAGGGTTTAGGGTTAGGGTCTTAGGGTTTCTGAGGGCTTTGGAGCTTGGAACTTTGGGCTTCAGGTTTTTGGATTAGGTCTAGGCTTCAACATCTCCCAAATTGACAAATCCTGAAATCCTTACGCCGTTGACCCTAAGCGCTGTCGGATGGCATCATGCAGCATGCCATGTACTTGCCATGTCGAGGATCGCACTTGATATTATTTAGTTGTAGTTGCAACAACCTATCTCTCGCCGAAGCGGGGGTTGGAAGCAACGTATCAGGCCCAGAAGGGCGCCCAATCAAGGGTGTAGCGCATGTAATGAAACTGCATCAGTGCAGGAAGTCGTCTGATGATGCCCTGATTGCATCAGGCGTCGTAGTCGGAAGAAAAGCCTTCCGGGTTTTCGAACTGCGAAGGTCCCCAGGTCCCATAGTCAATGCAGCCGAATGTAAGAATGAATTCACATGTAAGGCAGAAAAGTCTGCCAAAGTAGTATGGAGAACCGTCCACTCCAACATCGAGCGCGAGGGCGACGTCAAAGAGTGCACTAAGTTGTAAGGTGTAAGTGCAAACCGAAGAACACGTAAAAGGCTCTCATTGTAGATTCTGGATCGTTGATCCTCGTCCCTGATAGATGCAGCGTCTGTTAGCTCACGAGTTTGATGGGTCTTCTGACCAAATCATTCACAAGCACCCATCCTCCTTCATCACATCTGATGATTGTTTGTAGCCGTGCGGCGTTGTGCTTGTCGAGGAACGTCGCCCCTGGGGAAGGCGACGCCGCAGGTCGGACTGGATACATGACAGTGCCCACTTGGCGTGGTTCATGGCACACATAGCGCATGTTCCCAGGGATGCAGGTGTTGACATGCTCCCATTCTCGATGAAGGAATTTGGCGCCCTTGATCGGCATGAGGTCCAAGAATCCTCCGCAAACACCGTCAGCAATACATCGATATCCTTCGTTCACGTACAGGCCTGCCCTGGACTCATCCATTATTGCAAATCTTGGTTGATCTCCACGTCGCGCAAGGCATCGATCTCTGTGGTCAGACATAGTTACATAGTTTCGATCAGCTCAACCACCTTGTCAGCCAACGTCGGCAATGTCCACGCCGCAAATGAGGAAAGCTCCTCGGTGGTTCGTGACCTCATGTCCGCAATTGTGCTGAGCGACGTACCGGATGAGGATCAAGTCGCTCGTGATAGCTTCGCCGCCACGATGTGCTTTGTGCATTCGGCCAAAGTGTGCTTCGGATCCCCGCATACTACGCAAACGTAAGTACGCGATCATTGATCTCGAGGGTACCATCGACGAGGCTCATGACTCATGAGGGAATTCATGGCACGCTCCCGAGCAGCAATGTGAATCTCGTGGTTTGGATCCGTAGGTTCATCGTTTTCTTCCTCAGGTTGATCTCGACATCAGGCATGGGAGGTGCACTTGCATACTCCTCACGTTGACCTTCCACCTTTTCACCTGTAGTTTTTCCAGGACCCCCCGAACCGGGTTGGCACATGTCATTCTCAAGGACTGCAAGAAATTCAATGGATAGGCCCTCGGTCATGCCGTTGATGAAGCTGACAATTGCCTCGTCCCGTTTGGGTTGTGACCTTTTCCTTGGTGCGTCCGCGGTGATCAGTTCGACGGCCTCTGCTGAAGCATACCTCCAAAACGACCGTTCAAGGCCCCGCACACAGGCGCTGGCACCATCTAGGCCACCCCACAAGGGAAAATGAGACGGATATCGCATCGCCAAGGAAAGCACTCCAAGCGCAAGCTCCAGGGTGTCTCCGAGAAGCTCCTCTCGAGGTGAAGACACACCGCTGTAGTGTCCCCGCCTTTCTTCCGGCGTCAGCAACACTTTCATGAATCCAGCATAACACTTTCATGAGTCCAGCATAAGCTGAGTTTCCAGCATCATAGTAGCAGATGTAGCACAGTTCTCCATTGTCATACGCCTTGTCCCACGCCAACTGCTTGGCCTTTCCCCATGCTGCGTACTCGGCGTACTCAATTGCCTGATGCGGCGCAATACATCATAGTGAGAAATCGTTGTGCCATAGTCAGTGTATACAGTCGGAATGCAGGCCTTCAGGAAGGCAATCATGTCTTCGCGAGGATCCTTGAACTGAAGTGCTCGATCATAGGCATACATGGCCGAGGCCAGAGCGTACTGCTGCCATTCCACCAGCTGTCTGAAGTTGTCCACGTGGCTTTGGAGCTTGAGCGCACTGGCGTGGGCGCAACCAATGCAAATGTTGGGGGGGGCCATTTCCGGTGCCCAAGAAATTCGCTTGGCGAAAGGACTCCTGGCTCTTCATCATGACACAGCCTTCACAGAAATTAGCTTTCCCCTTTTGTGTAATTGGAACTGGTTGACGCACACGTGTTCATCTTGAACCAGTAGTGTCGATCATCACAGCAAGCCTCGGGGATGGTCATCGCGATGTCGAAATCTTGCCAGATCACAGAGGCATGCTCCGCAATACTGTCGCCTTGCGCTCCGGATTGGATTCTCTGCAAACTGTCGGCATTAAACCACTCACCGGCTTGGATGTTGATCGACATTGACACATCTCCTTTGTCCTCCCAGATTCCAGCGAATTCCTGACGACTGATTGTCTGAGTTTTGATGTTCTCACCCCAGTCCTTTATCTTGTTGCGGTCCATGAAACACGCAGCCACCATCTTTTCACTGAACAGTTGCTTCTCGTAGATCGCAAATGCTCTCCAGTGCCTCAAATGTTCATTTCTATCACCGTGGGCTTCACAACATATGAACTCCGGCGGTAGACTGTTTCAGCTGGCAGGCCATCTTCGACCAAAAGGAGGAGCCGTGTACCACCATACATCCACGCACTCTCAACTCGAGAACAACGTATGCCCCCAGTGCATGAAACCCATGGGAGTTCTCCGCCCATTGTCTCATAGCATGGTTCGCGGCGCCGACCACCCTCAAGTCGTGGTTGATGTTGACGACTGGGGCCCTTGCCGTCATCCTTGCAACTTCAATGATCGGGTCGATGCACGGTGACTTCAAAGCCTTTTGGGCATCGAGCCTCAAACAGGATCCGGTGCCAACTTCGCTGTAAGGCCAAACTAAACCATGTTGTCGATGACAATTGCCTGCGTTGAAAGATGAACGTGGCCAGAGATTCCGAAATCAGGGTCGGTTTACTGAGACATTGCCACAGTCTGAAGTCCACATTTTGAATTACACGCGGGAAGTCACAGAAAGTGACTCAACATCTGTGGCCAGGACGGCCGACCTTGTGAGTCATTATCGGGCCCCACACACTGCACTATGAAGCAACAAGATTTTGGTCATAGTGCAGTCTTTGACACAGGCGCTCTTTGGCTGTAGCTGCAGCTGTGATCAGAACTGTTGGGCAACCGTCTTCAAGCCTGGTACCTCCCAATGCTTAGTTGGCCCTTAGCGCGCCAGACGAACCATTGGTAGGCCGCAGATCGAAAAGAAGACATCCATACGCATGCACATCATCAGATAGGCCAAATACCTCGACCAATGACAAGCTTAATCGGCTGAATTTAAACTGAATCCAAAGATAACCCTGAATGCATTTGGATGAAGACAGTTATGTTTGGTGAACTTTTGCATTGGCTTATTGCATTGTCTGCAGCAAGCAGTTCTGCTGGGCGTTAAGAGGCAGTGTACAAACTATCGCCGGGACAAGTGATGAATTTTTGTCGTGATATCCCTGCCCACAGTTCAAAATCAGCAAGCTTGACAAACTCTTGCACAAACACGATGCAGTTCCACGAGCAAGATACTGAAAGGAGGAAACGAGTTGGACTGTCAGTCGCTTCCTCGCAGTCGAAGCTTGTGACTCTGACTGACTCTGGCGCCAAGTCAAGAGTTTCAATAGGTTTCCAGTGTACACTCCAAAAGCATGCCCCCTTGGGGCGGGCTGATGAAGGCAAACGTCGCAATGATATGTGGATGCTCTAAGAGGCCTGAAGCTTGCGCTGCTTTTCCTGGCCCCTATTGCATTGTGCTCAAGATGAGCAGAGCAGCAGAACCAGCCTCCGAGAAGTCACCGATGGTGTCAAAGGCGCCAGGCCTCGTGGGGCGATTGGCAACGTGAAGGTGACAAGCCACGACGCTGCAGAGGACAATCCTCAAATTGCCACTCAGGAAACTGGCACAAAACGACCGGCAGATGGCATTGTGATGTCACAATGTCAGTGGCGAAAGATTTGAGGCACAGGCTTGTCAACTTGTGGATGAAGAATTCCAGAAGACCGGCTTGTGATCTGCATGGCGGCGTCTTCCGGGCGGGGTCGGTATGCATCGTCCAGCCTTTCGGCAGCTTGCCCGGGCCCTGGGCTGTCACAACCAATCTACCCGTAAGTTAATTAACCTTTAAACCCTGGTCCCTAATGAAAAGAAAGTAACAGTAAGAGCCCATCCAGATGCGATTGCACTGCATCCTTGGAGGAGCTCGATGCCTCGCCAGCGTTGGCAATTGACCGATCATTGTCCAGAACTGTGACAAAACAAAATCCCAAAGCCTAGGCCTTATGTGGTATCGGAAAATGCTTAGGACTTATGTGGTGTAGGAATGAAAATATATCTGAATCGGAACAAGTAGCGAGGAGGCCCTGTGCGGACTCAGCAGAAGCAGCAGACATCTCCATCCCCGATGCCTTCGCCTGAATGCCTTCGCCTGAGCAGCTGCCTTTGCCCGACTCTCTGCCAAAACCTCCTGCGGCCGCTGCTCTTGGGCGCCACCCCCGCCTTTGCCTCCACCGCCGCCCGATCCACCTTGGCCACCTCCGCCGAACCTGCTGAGCCACCTATGCCGGCCTTCGGCCCCACCACCGTGGAACCCCCAGCGAGAGCCCCATCAACACTGCATGCATGACCAATGCCAATCTTGAAAGTGCAACCTGGAAACCCTCAAGCCCCAAGGCCAAGCCCCAAACCAAGCCCCAAGCCCCCAAAATCTGTTCTGTTGAGGAGGTGTTGAGGTGGGGAAGTGTCAGCTCGCAGGCAGGTTTGTAAAAGGCAATTTGGAAGCTCCTCGGGCCGGGGGTATTTAGTGTTGCGGTTTACGGTTTTAAGGTTTGGGTTTCAAGCATTATGGCTTTAGGGTTTGGTTGAGCCCTTGGGATGAAAAACTATGCATTGCTCTGCCATAGACATTTTCCTAATGTGTCTTCAACCCCTTACCCTGCGACCCTGGATGCCTGACCAACCTTGCAACTTGAAGGCTTGAAACAACCCCCAACCTTTGAGTCTGCATCCAACAACCCACTGCGCCCCGCCGTTACGACTGGGGCTCTCACTACAGCCCATGACCCCTGCTACGACTGGGCTGCACAACCCATGACCCTATTGGGGCTTACAGCCCAGTACCCTGGACGGGCTACACAGCCCCAGCCAACGACCCCACCCGAAGGCCTAAGGCTTTGACAAGCCATGACCCCACCATGGGCATGACAGCCCACAACCCTCGCTGGCCTAAATTTACAGCTTGTACTATTATACACAACCCACAACCCTTTCAAGCCTAAGCAAGGGCCACACAGCCCAAAACCCGGTCATTGGGGGCTATACAGCCCGCTAAGCGCAGTAGGGGCTCTGCGGCCCATAACACAGCCCGCTAAGTCCTAGTCTCTACGGCCCATGACCCCTTTCAGGGCTCCACGGCCCATGACCCTGTGCTAAATTTTTAAAGACTCTACGGCCTATGACCCCTACCGACCTAGCATCTAAAACCTATTCAAGACCCCAAATTACAAACCCTAAGTCCCCAACCCGTGGCCGCATCTGATCCCGGGGAGCCCGGCCCACGTGAAGAAGATGACGACGTCCATCACATGGGAACAAGGGTTTAGGGTTGTGTGGTGTATGGTTAGGGTTTAAGGTTGGGTTCTAAAAGCCAAGTTCATGACTAAATAAGTCGCTTCTACTGCCGAAAAGAACCAGCTACTAGATGGTTCTATGGGGCAACACACTGCCAACTTCAGAGCCAAAACAGAGGCTATAAGGTCGACCTCTCAAATTCCCAACCACTAACAGAAATTCAAAATTATTCCCGAAACCTATCCAGTGTATGTGTGTATATATATATATATATATTTATATTTATATGTGCAAATATATATATATATATATATATATACACATATACATATATATACACATACACATACACATACACATACACATACACATACACATACACATACACATACACATATACATATACATATACATATACATATACATATACACATATGTATATAGATATATATATATATGTATGTATAAATAAATATAAATATAAATACAAATAAAATATATATATATATATATATATATATATATATATATACACATACACATACACATACACATACACATACACATACACATACACATACACATACACATACACATACACATATACATATACATATACATATACATATACATATACATATACATAAATACATATACATAAATACATACATATATATATATGTACATATATATATGTACATATATATATATACATATATATATATATATACATACATACATATGTACATACACATGCATAAGCATACATATATAAATATATACATATGTATATATACACACATAAACATATATATATATATATGTCCCTTACTCTCCAGCCTCCTGGCCGTCGGAGCCGCCCACGACATGCACGGCACCCCGAAGCCAGGCCGCAGTTCCGGCCATGCGTCTTTGAGGCCTTCCGGCCGGGTGGGACAACAAGTGCTCCCACCGATAATGGGTTTAGGCTGCGGTTTAGGGTAGGGATTTTGGAGTTTAGCCTTTTTTTGTGGGCCCTTTTCCTCCCTGCTACTAAACTCCTTTAGGCTTTACGGTTTTCTGGTGTCCAGGATTCGCGAGCAACCCGGCTAAGGCGATTGCTGAGGAACCGACAGTTCTGGCAATGCCTCCCACACCTGCGCTTGAAAGGAGCTTCGAGGAGGACTCGCGGTAATTCAAAAGGACCCTCGCCACAACTCTCGAGACGGACTCCCGAGTACGGTTTGGGCATCTTGGTTGATCAGGTCGGAGAGGGCAACTTCCAGTCTTCTGGCTTTCAGCTCTCTGGACATTGAGACTTGGCGCTTACACTGGCGAGCCCAAGAACCCAAACATGCACAGAGGCTGAAGCTGCGCCTCGCGATCCGGATCGAATCGTTCAACTGCACTCAGGGACCTCGGCTAGCATTGCGCCGGGGGGGGGGGGGGNCGGGGGTGGGGGCGCCCCGCCCCGCTCGGGGGAGTACTGTTCCACCCGCCCGGGGGGCCCGGGGCGAGGGTGCGCGGGGGGGGGGGGGGGCAGCAGGCCGATCGCGCGCTAGAAAGACAGGTTCATGGCACCGACGAGACCCGTTTTACATTGTAACACTCGTCAATCCAAATCCCCTGAAGCTTGTATCCCATGAAACAACATCCCAAAAACGTTGAACCCGACACAGCCCGACGTGCTAAACCCCCAAAACGACCCTCTCGAGCCCTTGATTCGACTGGTGCTTGAATCGCGCGTGCCGGAATCGAGATGGGTGATTGAATCGGCTGTGCTCGAAACACGGGCTTGCTTGAATCGCGCATGCTTGAATCTCGAGCGATTGAATCGTGCTCGAATCACGACTTTACGTCGGAAGGGTGCCCTGAACTTAGTTTAGGGTCTCCTGACCCCTTCCGGAAGGGTCCATGTATGTCCTTGTGGCAATAGCGGCAAGCCGCTCAAATTGACCGCTTTGCGAGCTCGGTCCATGGCCTCAGGAGGTACTCATTGTCTCATTGAAGTACTCATGTAACGCCTGCGGATTTGCTCCTCACATCTCTTCGCCTCTGGCTCGCCAGAAGGACTTGAAAGTGCCAGCATGTTCCACCACTCTCACAGCTCTTCAGGGTTCTGTAGTGCCATCGCATGTCTTGGAGCCTCCGCAAAGGTAGAGCCGCCCCTGTGCTGCCAGCGCGGCTGCGTGGATTCGGGGCCACGTCATGGCGGGAAGCTGTTCCCAGAGCCCTGAAAGACGGGGAGACACTGAAATCAGGCGAGTGCTCCGCTCCCTCACATTTACTAGACAGAAGCTTCCCGTGCAAGTAGAGCTATTTAATTAGACCTGCGTGCATCGCCTAGCAGTGGACCTATACAAATGCATTGCAGTACAACAGCGCCAGAGCGCGAAGCTCAACCTAGCTTCGCCTCTGGTCGTCAACAGCAAGAACTGAACTCACCGCCTCAGCCCGATCGTCTCCTCAGTCCACTTTGCCTTGCGTGGTGTCTTGGCAATAATCCGGCCTGTGCATGGGTCGAAGCGCTCGGCAGTGTTCAATGCCCCGTGCTGCTCCGAACCGCCGCAGACATACCTCGCGGCTGCGCACTCAGGCACTCAGAGCTGGAGCCCTGGGCCCCGCATCATCCGTGTCTGAAGCGCAAGGACACTCTGCAAAAACACAGCTCCTACGCTGCAGGCGAAGAAAAGCTCTCAAATTTGGAAAAACTTCAGTTTGAGGTCTGACACAGCGGTTGTCGCTATTGCAATGCGTGAGCCGAGCCCACGGCAGACAACCTCCGAGGACGGCCGAGGAGGCCGCGAAGCGCCGCTGCTGCATGGCCGGGAGCGCCTCGGGTGAGAGCTAGGTGCAGCTAGGTCGAGGATGTGCGGCGGATGGGAACTCTGCGACCGTGCACTCTGCACCTCCCTTGAAATCGCAATGATCTTGCTGCTAGCAGCTTTGCCCTGCCTCCCACAGCCCGGTGGATGGATCTAGCCGCTCCCCCGATCGACGCACCTTGTCTCGGAGAGGTCACGAAGCATGCAAGCAGGAGGTGTGATCACGTACCAGCTGCCTCCATATGGTCGCTCCCGCCGACCACGAAGAGCCAGGTCAGGGCATCCTGGCTAAGCCACTGTGAGTTGCGCAGACGGCCCCTTGTGCGGGATTCGGTGTGCACCACGCAAAGCAACAGCCGAGTCTTGCCCACCATGACTCTGAAATGATGCTACTATAACACCAGAGCGGCTAGCTGTGCGGCTCTCCTCCCCTCCATTTCCTACCTGGCATTCCTCTACCAGATGTGGCGGCCTGCAAGGCGAGAGCATTGCCAGCAAGCTTTTCTGCCAGGGACCGGCAGGTTGCCTGTCACCAGCAAACGGCTGTCAAACTTCTGTGTTGTCCAACGTTTCACTACACTGATACTTCACGAACAGAGAAACATGCCAACAGTCGCTCACGAAGCCAATTCCATTGCAGCAACAATCCACCCAGAACGAGGCAAGCTGCTAGTCGACTTAAAACAGCGACTCCGAGATCCTGGGCCTTGCCATGACCTGATCCGCATCGTCGCCATCGTGGTCGCATTGGATCTCATTCTCACCACCACCACCACCACCATCACCATCACAAGCATCACCAGAATCATCATCCTACTCGTCACCATCCACACCAAGCACCTACATCATCGCTGGTGTTGCATGGTTCTTACTGCAGCTTCTACTCATTACCACTGAATAAGACTACTCCAAACATGTCAGCGACTGTCATCTGCATAGCAAGTGAAATACCGGCGAGTAATCTTGCAGTCGATACCTAGACACTCAGATGGACGGATAGACGGCGGCGCACACGAACGGTAGATAGCTAGGTAGATGTGGAAGCAGAATGGCTAATCGGTCGACGCACGGAAGCAGAGGACAGAAAACACATCACCAGACTCGGGCAGTCCTTCAGGGATTGGAGCCCCTTGTGGCCGGCGAAGCGGGCTGTCTGCACGGCCAGGTGAGTTGGCTCCTGGGGTCGGAAGCAGCGATGCCATGCGATGCGGTTCGATGGGAACTATTCCATGGCACCGTTCTTGCACTGCTTACGCGGCTACCCGGCTACCCGCCATCTGCTTGTTTTCCATCATGAGATCTAACAACAGGAGCCGTGCGCTTCCATGTCCAAGCCTCCAGCACGTCTCGCAGTGTTGCCTCGAATCTGCAGGGAGCCCGCAGCAGCGCAGCTTCAAAGCGGCGCCTTTGCAGAGACACGCTCAAAGCCCCACCTGGTCACCTGGCTGCTGCGCGGTGCTACACAACAGGGGCAGCTCTTTGACCTGTGCAAGGAGGCGGCGAAGGTATCAGGACGCAACAGGCGCTGGTCGAAGAGGCACTCCAGCAAGGCCCCCTGCTCCTGACGCTGAGAGAAAGCAGCCTCCCCAATCGGCCTCCCGCCTCACATGCCCTCCACGAGAATGAAGAACTCTCCTCGCGCAGCTGGAGCAGCGCCTGCCTGGCGTGGAACCACTAGGTCACAAGGCGCTCGCAAGGCGCTTCCAGCGGTGAAACCACAAGCTACCAGGAGGCCCTCGGCCAGAAGAGGCGATGGATGGCTGGGTCAAAGCTCTATTCCAATGCGGCCAGCCTCAGCGCTCGAAATTCAGAGCGGTAGCTCGGGCTTGTTGGTGAAGCCATGCTCTGGAGGCACTTGTGGCCGTCGCATGCTCTTCTGTTCAGTGCCATGCGTTCGTCGATGAAAGAACTTTAAACACGCGCACCTCTTTGTGTCTAAGACGAAGTCAGTCGATTCTTAGAGACTACACGAAAGAATCGAAGGCAGGGCCCGAAACTACAGGTCCACAGTTGCGGCTTTTTGCATTGTACTACCAGTAGCGGGCGTCAAGAAACGGCCGTGCAGCCACTCAATCCTTTTTGGGATGCCCTTGGTTGTCTGTGTACGCCGTGTGCGCCCTCGGTGAGAAGGTGAGAAAATAGCTGAACCTCAGTTCTTCTTCTTCTTCTCGAGCTTGCGCCTGTAGAAGCTCAGCTCCTCGCCCTCGAGCACATAACCGTCCGCGCGGCCGCACTGGCCTGGACGGGAGGCGATGCATGCCAAAAGGNCTCAGTTCTTCTTCTTCTTCTCGAGCTTGCGCCTGTAGAAGCTCAGCTCCTCGCCCTCGAGCACATAACCGTCCGCGCGGCCGCACTGGCCTGGACGGGAGGCGATGCATGCCAAAAGGCGTCCACTCTGGAACTGCTCCTCCAGGTTGAGGTCAAGCTTCTGGTTGGCAGCACGAGCCTTCTGCTTGGCAATAACGTGTCGGCTTTTGTGCTCCTCTGCCTCCTCCTTCTTCTCCTCCTTCTTCTCACCACCCTTCTTCTTCTTGCCGAGGTCCATGCCATACTTCTTCTGGTACCACTGCATGAACGGGTGGGCATCGATCTGCACGACAGTGTTTTTCAGAAGAGTCTTCGTTCGCACCAACTCGTTGCTGGTCGCGTTGTAGACCACATCCAAGATCCTAACCTTCTTCGTTACATTCTCGGAGCCCCACGCATAGTTTCCTGTGTCTAGCCTCAGGGCGCGGTACTTCTTGTTGCCACCGCGGCAGCGCACCACGCGCACGCGCTTGTTGCCCAGCTTGCAGGGCGTCGCTGGCCGGCCCATCTCATACTTGCGCTTCTTGATGGAGACATTGCTGCGGCCTCCGGTCTTGTAGTGCTTGTGCCGGGAGTCACGAGAGATCCCCATGNTGCCCAGCTTGCAGGGCGTCGCTGGCCGGCCCATCTCATACTTGCGCTTCTTGATGGAGACATTGCTGCGGCCTCCGGTCTTGTAGTGCTTGTGCCGGGAGTCACGAGAGATCCCCATGTTGAGAGGGGCCAACACGGGCGAAGTGGCCTGAACCTGTACCCTGAACGAGCCAACGCGCGGGCAATTACACGAAACATCAACTTCAGATGAAACTAGATGCGGAAGGGAAGCTGAATCAGGCAGAACAGCGACATCCCCGCCACGAGTTTTCTATCCATCGCGTCGTGAGTCCATACCTTCAGGTTAGCCAGCATCTCAGAACTTCAGCTCGTGGGGGTACATCTTGGAGGTCAGGGAGAAGCGGGCCTTCAGGTAAGCCTTGTGGTCAGCGCTCAGAGCACCCACGATGGGGGCATCCATCTTCTTCTGACCGTCCTTCTTCTCCTGAGGGGTCACCTTCTTTGGGGCGTCAGTCGCAAAGAAGGACTCCTGAGAGTGTGCGCCCGACTTCTTCTTGGCCTTGTCGCNGGGGGCATCCATCTTCTTCTGACCGTCCTTCTTCTCCTGAGGGGTCACCTTCTTTGGGGCGTCAGTCGCAAAGAAGGACTCCTGAGAGTGTGCGCCCGACTTCTTCTTGGCCTTGTCGCTGGCAAAGTAAGCATCGGTGACGGACGAGAAGTCTGCGCCCTTGAGGTCGACCTTGGTGGATGTGCCGATGCAGTACCGCTG
>BGNK01000512.1:154258-204318 GCA_003297005.1 Symbiodinium sp. clade A Y106
GTCTTCTTTTCCACAGTCTTCTTCACGCCCTTGGGGCCCACCTTCTTGTTGCTGTACTTCTTCTGCCTAGTTCGCTGCTGGCCTGCCTGACCCATGGCTGCGGAGCTGTGCTCTGCACTGGCAGGGGATGTAACCTGATCCGAGAGGACCGGACCAGCACGCTGACACGACGAGGCTTGGTAAACTCGGCTATAATTTATCGAGCACACGCAAGCCTGACTAATGTCCTGTCCGGCCGAACTAGAAACATCGCAGGAAACCATCTTTCTTCCACCTGGGTGGAACTGCCACGCCTGCTAGTTCGTCGACCCACGCAGCTTCGCGCAAGTGCGTCAAATACAGGGTGGGAGGCCGTACTCGGAGTAGCCAGCGAGCTGGACAGCTCGGCAAATTGCCATGATTGAACTGAAGTCATGACACTGGTTCGTACATTCCGGATCGCCAAGTTCTGCGGTCAAGCCCTTGGCTCCAAATCCAAGCACGATATGTACAGACCACGCTTTCCCATTTAGGATGCTTGTGGTCATGATTTCGTTAAAGTTGGACACGCCGAACGAAGCCTCAATGAAATGAGCCAGACAAGGCTTTCCACGTCTGTTGCCACCTCCTAAAATTCGCTCAAGCACATTCAAGCACATTTCTGCATTAGGCCTCAGTCGTTGGCGCCGGGACTAGTAGCTAAGATCTAAAGTGCCCACTTCTGCATCCGGGATCACCCCCTGCTTGGCCTTTGCCGGTCCTCTGCTCACTTGGGCAGCGCCTGACAAGAAGCTCAGACTTTGCGCAACCCTCAGATGATGAGGCGCATCAGACTTTGCGCCACCCCCGACCCCCGGATGTGCCTGCTTCACTTTGGGCCCGCAGAGGAAGGTCTCGAGGTGCGCTGCGAAAGTGTGAGGATCCATGATGCCCTGAATCGGGCGCACGACAAGACAAGACAGCAAGACAAACCCTTTAAGCACAGCTCTTTGCATCCCTTTGCTTCGCTCCGCTTACGAGTGCATGCACATACCGGCACAGTGGTGCCTGGTCCAAGCAGAAGATGCTGGGAGGCGAGGCCACCCCCAGGCCTGGGCTGCACATGGCTGCACGCTCCCGGCTTTGGATTTTTGCTTCATTTTTGCCGCTTTTCAAGAGACTGATAATCAGGCGTATGTAGGATGTACTTAGGCGTCATTACTGCGAAGGATCCGAGGCGCCATAGTCCCAGGGCTCCTCATTCTCATCTTGGCTTTGGCCCTGCAACATTGCAAATTGCTACTTCCGTGAAGCACACGGCCCAGGCTATGTTCGTGCTTGTCCCCTCATCTTAAAAAACACTGCCTTCACTGACCGCAGGCTACGATCCACCAAGATCCCGGCTCCCGCTAGATTTCATGAAACAGCCTGAATCATGCACTGCTAAAGCACACGAAAAGTGCCTCCACCACTCTCTGTCGAGATCTGAGAAGTCCCACCACACGAGCAAGTGCCTTCATGCCATCCGTGTGAACCAGGTGTGACTCATCTTGGGACTTTCTAGCAGTTTTGTGCTGGGTCTGGGATTGAACCAGTTGAACCCGTCTGAAGTTGCACGTCCCAGGCCCTGCCAGACACGCTCAGGAGCCCTTTCCTCGAGGAACTCCACGAAGCTCATCTCCAAGGAGCCTGGACGCAAGACTGGGCAATCGGTCAAACACGTGCGGTTGCCGTTTGCACTGTGACTGTGGGTCGAGCGGGTGCTCGTGAGTTCGTCCATCTGCGTGATGGAGGCGCTTTGCCATGCCCATGCCTGGGTGCGGCTCTTTGGAAACCCGGGTCCGGCCCTAGGAGTGTAAGGCTTTAGAATGGTTGCATGACTCTACGAGGGTCCACGCGAGGTCCAGCAAGGGAGCAGGTCCTGTGAATGACACCTACCCTCGCGCGCCGTCGCGTGATTCGCGTGGTCTCCTGCAAGACGTAAAGCGAGCTGGGGTCCGGACCCTGTCCCAGGCATTCATCTGGGCATTCTCAGCTGATGGTGTGCAAGGCATCACCTCGAAGGAACCATATTTTGACATGCTCACACACCCAGCTTGTACCGAAGGCTCTGTGCAGCAGGAACTGCAACTGGGAATAAATGCCGTCAACTCCGGAGGGCCTCCATGCAGTCGAGCATGCGAAACCAGTCCTGCGCTCAGCATCTCAGAAAGCCGACGAAAACAGCCCTCAGCTTTCTTCTCGGGAGTCCTCCGTGCTGAGGCGTTTCTTCGGCGAAGCGAAGGCCGAGAACAGCGGATCGATGACCGCCTGAAGCCAAAGAGTTTGGGCCACATCCGCGCGCCTTGTAATGGGAAGACACCGAGCCTTCATGTGCTTGCAGTAAATTCCCTCCACCTGCTCGGAGTGAAGAACAGTCTCCCTCCACTGCCTGAGCTGAGACGGTGTAACTTGCGAGCTCCGGGATTCACGTAGCATTGACTTGCAGTCAGACGTTATGCCCGCATGCCTATAGAGTTGAAGCAAGTTGCAAGCACCGGAAGTTGTTCTTCATAGGAGCGTAGGGGTACCTTTCGCCAGACATGCGGAAGATTTGCATTTCACTGATACATACTGATACCAAAGCTTTCTTCACACATCCACATACTGGTGTGAACGACCACGCACGCTCTTGAGTTCATATCCAGACAATCGCCAAGCAATCCTCTTGGGGCACAGGAGGTGCTTCGTCATGAGGTAGTAGAGAGCTCGGCGAACTTGGTCAGTCTGTCCCTGCGGGTGTGCGATAGATTGGATGCTTGCACCACGCATAAACAGGTCCGCATCTTGCAACTCCGCCACCCTCAAAATATCAACTGATGATATATCAAGAAGCAGACACTGCAACACCGTCGGCTGTCCAGTTCTACTTAGTCCTAGTTATATACTTTTGACATACATGGACAAGCCAAGATATGCAAACCCGCTCTGCATGGACAACATGCCGTGGCAGACTCTCCTGTTCAACCTTACAGTTCTTATGCGCCTTCGATGTCCCCCGAGACTCGTTCCCGCGAGCGAAGCCTGAATCCCGTTCCACAGCTCAAGATGTCAAGAACTCTCGGAAGCTCTGCGAAGTAGTCTCAGACTCCAGGGCCATACGTTGCGACGTTGTGAACATTGGCAATTGGATTGGCGTGCGGCGTGCTGCGCCGCACAGAGCTGGAGGAAAGGTGAAAGCTAAGCCGCTAAGCACCGCACCGATGGCCAATCGGACGAGGAGCCTGGCAAGGCCGCACAGATGGCCGCACGACACGCTGGCATGGCTTCCAGCTGCTAGTTGCCTCAACCGTCAGACATGAATCCAAAACACACTTCAAACGCTGGGGGCACAGTCAAAACATGGGCCAACTCGCATGCATCCTGCGAACAGACAAGAAGCTGAGGGCGATGCTCGAAGAAGCCATGTCTCTGGACGATTCGGCCCTCAAGACAACATGTGCATCGTCAATCAAAACTATGGTGACGATGCCTGGTGGGCAGAAGTCGAAAGGACACTACAGCCGCGGCAACACAGGTGGGAGGCTGGACTTTCTCTTAGCAGTGATCGATGCCGCGTTCCATGCAGTGCGAAGAGGCCTGAGGAGGTCACCCCGCTTTCAATGGCCAGATTTCATAACCATATGGAAGGTTTCCGCTGTAGAAGCCCAACAAGCCCACAAACCTTGCAAAATGGTAACATGCCTCCGTGCAGAACTCCTCGAGCATCTTTTTCGTATCCTCGCGGCACGGCTGCAAGCAGTGCACGCAAGGCTGTTTAGTATCACGGTCGACTGTCGACGATTCGATACGAAGCGAAGGAATAGCGAGTGACAGAATTCAACTGCTCAGCGTTCAGATGCGGGTCCTTGGGAGGCAAGGCCGAGGCGATGAACAGTGCATCTGCCTCCTTTAGGGAGAGGTCCTCGAGGGCTGTGCTGCCCCACACTTTGAGCATGGAGAAGGTATACGAAATACATAAGTACTCGGTGCTATACACCTCTGTTGACTGCCCGTCCATGGTCACTGCGAGTATGAACGGTTTTCGACACTAGACGTCCAAGCAACCTGGGCATCCCGCCTGCCCAATCAAGTTGTGCTGCACGAGCCTGAAGTCTGGGTTACCAGTCTCCAAGCAGAACGGCGAAACTAGTGACCCTACCCTACCGGCCCTTTCTCTTGCTGTGCCACTGCACACCACACAAGCCCTGCACATGTGCGTGAACTCGAAGGGGCCGATCCCGAAGGCAAGTCGCCTCGGCTCCTGACCGGACAGGCGCAGGCGATTGCCGACCAAATGGTAGCTGTACAGCAGCTTTGGTCTCGCAACTGTCGCAAGCCGTCCACAGAGCTGGGATGGTCAGAAATGATCGAGCGAAACACCCCTCAGTGCTCTCCTTGCCGTGAAGCACACTCCAGTCCACGGAGCACAAGGAGCTGTAGAGCACCTGCAACGCTTCGCATCACGAGGAACGTCGCCACGCTTTGCGGCCACTGCACTCGGCACTCAGCCTTCATCTCGGCGTACTTGCTCCGTAGAAGATCTCGAATACCTGCTCGCTCCACCTGTGGAGATTGGGGAAGTTTGTATCAGGGCCTCGGGCTGGTCGCTTCCGGAACATCACAGAACCACAGCAAGGCAGTGCCTCATCCGGCACGAGGCGCCAGATTTTCGACAAGTGCCAATCAGCATCTAAACACCTTTCGCCTCAGCCAGCGAACTAGTTCACGCGATCGCCTACACCACATTTCCTCCAGTTCACGGCGCTAGTCTATGAGGGCGACAACCCATGGCAACCCACAATGAAAGCATGCTTGCACATCTCAGCACTGCAGCGCCCAGCTAGAAGCCCGGCCGCAAAATCTTCCGGGCTGAGCTCCGTACAGAACTGCTTGGAGGTCAGAGGCTGGCAAGTCAGGTGCTTCAGGAGGTACTGTTTACTAGGCCTCCTCTTTCAAAACCAATGTGAGCCTCGAAGTGCGGGGCGAAGAGTGAACTCTCGATGTTCCATGCCTGTCAGAGGGTGTTTCTCGCCGTCGCCAAGCCATGGAGTAAAGGCTCGGTGGTGCAGATGATTGCAGCCGCAGAGACCAACGTTCTGCGAAGCACGTCAGGTCTGCACAGGTGCGCCGTGGCAGGTCTGTTGAGGCCCAGTGCGATGGCAATATGCTTTGTGGAATATCTTGCCTGGCAGTTGACTGTGTCTCATGCCACACACCGAACTGCCTGGCGTGGGCCGGTGCTGGACGTCAGCTCGCCAGGCAGCCGGGGAATGTAGGCGGTGCACACTGGCCTGGCTTTTGTTCCGAAACTAGTAGAAGCCATCTTCGCGGAGAAACAATCAGGCCAGAACCACTCGTCTGCGGGTCGCGCCACCACCATGATCGTGCTGAAGGTGTCTACATCCACATCGAGAGGAGCGGAATCGGCCTCGGCACGAACCCTGCCCTGCTGGAATGCCTCAGTCTCGGCCTACATCAGAATAGACCTACATCCGAATGGAACAGGAGTCGGATACTCTTCGCAAGCCGAGACGCGGCAGGCGAAGTCGTTTCGTCGTCTTCCTCCAAGGGCGCTTGACTTCCATTGACAAACGGGTCCGGACCACATCCTATTGAAGGCTTGGCCATGCTGCCTCACCCGGCAAACGCGCGCGCCTGAGACGAAGTGCCGGACCTTGGGTCAAGGGTGCTTAGAGATACGATCCAAGCATCAAACTTCCCATCGGAATACCGAGCTGCTTCGTCGTTCTAACACGCACAACTACGTTAAGCGTTAGCATGTTTTAGCATGGAGATTGTGTCATTCAGAACTTCCGCAAGCATGTCATCTTCTTCCTCCCTCTGCGTCGAATCTCTGCAGAAGGACCTCAAGCCTTGATTCCATCACCACACCAGCCACACCATGCGCACGCGTTTCTTGAAGTGCCCCTGGCCCTGTAGGTGCATGCGCCATCTTCACACACTGCCCAAGGCACCAGCCATCCTTGCCCAGCACAGGCGAAATACCTGGCACCGAACGAATGCTCAAAAAAAGCTGAAGGCGCTGCTCACCGCATGCGCGCGGTCCCGGACCTGACCGTGGGAAACACAGCGTAGCCACGCGTAGCTACAGCGGCCACAGCAGCAAGCCGAGACAGCGAGGCTGGTGGAGGAGTAGACGCCCAGTCCGCCCTTCATGGCAGCAACCATCTCCCGAAGCTCCACCTGGCTTGGACGTAAGGGCCAAATGCGACTAACCGCGGCGGGGGGGGGGGGNGGGGGGGGGGGGGGTTGGGAGCGACGGCGGGCCTCTGGCGCCGTTCGGGAGCACAGAAGCGATGTCCCGGCTTGGAAGACGCAGCAGAGGGGCCTAGAGCGACAGCGACACTTTTTGAGAAGCTTTCAAGGGCAGAGGGGCAGGATTGTACGACGAGAACCCTTTGAGTGGATCAGGGCTCCAGCCCCGGAGCAGCCATGACGTAGGTCACGAATTCCTTTCAAAGTCCACACACAGGTCGTTTCCTGAGATCCTTTTTCCAGCCCGCGCCTCGCCAATGCGTTGAAGCTTAAGCGGCGTGGTGAAGCCGTCGATCGATGTAAACACCTGTTACAAGAAAATACCAGAGAACAGTCTCAACAGCCTTCACAACTCTTCAACTCTCGTCAGAGGTGCGACGCCTGACATCTGAGGGCCCAGCCCAAACATCTGAAACGTCGGGGCCAGAAATGCCCGGCATGTAGCTGAGCCTGGTTGCCGCGTTAAGTGCATCGAAACCGCGGCTCGCCGCATCATGGAGGAAGTTTATGTTGCAGCTGCAGACGGCTTAAAACTTGCTGCTGCCACCTTGTCTCGCGCCAGCGATTGCACACCCAGCAGTTGCAGTCCTTCCGAAGAAGCTGCAGCTCACGCAGCACATCAAATGCTCTCGCTGCGGCCCTTGTAGCTCAAGCACAGTACTACCATGTCGCACAGCATAACAAGATGCCTCCTCCTCCATCGCCAGCGAGGCCTTGCTCACACCCTGCAGCTCCTGACAGCTAAATCACCGAAAGCACAATCGCCAAGACAGCAGAACGCAAGCGAGCTGAGGCTGCTTCGCACGCATTTTTCACAGCCACACAGCCACACATAATCAGACGAGACTGTTGCCCATCTCTAAGACTCTACTTAAAGCAGGCCAGGGTGCACGCGCCCCTGGACTGTTTTGGCGAGGGCTGGAGAGTTCGACGTGAGGTTCAAACAACTCTGTCACGGACGACCAGCTCTCTGGGTGGGGATGCGGTAACGGAGACGCACCATGTCGAAGTCTGTCTTGACTTGAGTGGCCTGCACTGATGCCATCCAGTTTTCTTCTCCCGTTTCCCGATTCCCCCAATCTCAGACATGTACAATCGTCTCAGCGGCTTCATGCTTTGCAGTGGCAAAGCCGACCCTGCTCGCATCCCGGTCGAAGATGCTGTAGTACTTGCGGAGGAATGGGTCACCCAAAATCCACCTCAGCACATAGCATGGCAGGGTTCCTGAATTCACAGGATGTCCGAATCTGTGCTCGGCTCCTGGTGCATGCCAAGCAGCAGGCCAGGGACACCGGCAGAGACGCCTTTCAGAACTGCTGTCACACAGCCACCCACCTACTGGGCTCCTTCCTGGCTCTAGACTCAGACAGATGCAGAAGGCGCATCCAACAGGAAACGCTCAACTAAGGCCTTGGGGAATATTAATATATTTAGAGGGGTCCCAGAATTGTGTGTGAACCTGTTATTTGGCGAACCAAAGTCTACCAAAGTGCCACCCAGGTAATTATGGAGGGCCCAGTGGAGGATGGTACTACTGTTTCTTCATGCCTCTATATCTTTCACTTGAAAATGGTGCGAGCTCTGCTTTTGCCCGTGGCTGCTGCCTTGAATGCCAAGCTCGCACTCGTCTGCACCGTTGTCATCTGCACCCCGCAGCACGTAGAAGTCGGGCTCCAGGCTGAAGTCCTCTGTGCTTTGGACGGCTGAGGGGCTGCCTTTGGGAGGGAATGCGAAGGAACTCCGGCCTTGCCCGCCAGGGTGAAGGTCAGCGTGGGGAGGGACTTCACATTGGAGCAGTCGCTTGCAAGGTGGCCGATCGTCTGGTTGATCTTCACGAACCTCAGAGATTTTCTGGGCCTCAGAAAGCCTCAAGGCCCCAACTCCGACTCCTCCCGCAGGCAGCCAAGGAGCTGCAGCGGAGGCACTGCAATCACCGAGGTGCCAGTGTCAACGACCTCAGGTCGACGCCTTAAACTCTGAAAAAGTAACACATTGCAATCCTTCGGTAAAGTTCCGGGCCATTGGGCAGCCGATGATGGGAGTACTGCAGGCAAGAGATTCTCCCTTCACTGCGAAGTTGTCTGCCTGCAGAGCATTGGCAGACCGTGGCGTCTAACGGTCCGCAACCACTGCCTTCACGAGCCAGTAGCCCAACAACTTCTGGTAGAAAGTGTTTGGCACCCACGTGATCTCCCCACCTCGTCAGTAGCAAGCAAAACTCTACTTGGGAAAACGTCCCACTCAGATAGGGTTCCCCCATGGAATGAATTTCATCATGCACATTTTCCGAAGCCAAAACATGGACCAAGATCAGGCAACGGCACTGAAGAGCGACTTGTCGTAGCCACCCAACGTCAGCTTGGAGCCGTCACAGCTCTCGGATCCGCCGTGGCCGCTCGGGGGCCTCCGAAAAGGCGGGGATGGGCTTCGGCTCTTCTCTGGATGAGGCTGCCTGAAACAACTGCCACATGTTCTGTACTGTGTCCCCCTGCACATATGTACGTGTCCAGTACAAATGAGCCAAATAAGCATCGCCTATGGTGATGGGCTTGTCCGCCAACGACAAGCTGGGCACGCAAAAAACACTCCTTGGAAAGGCTGACCCAGTGCAGCTGCCGTTGGCCCTGAACTGGCCGGACGGTTTTTGCTTTTTGGCGCAGTAGCCCGTGCTGGTTCGGCACCGACCGATTCAGGGCAGCATGTCTTGGGTGTGGCTTCTATTTCAGCCGGCTCGGAAGCAATCGCAACGACCCAAGCTGCAGAAAGTAAGTCGCCATTCTTCGTATGTGGCTGGCAGAGTGGGCAGCGAAGGATCTGGACCTAGTGTTTAGCTTTACCAGAGATTGTCCAAATTTTACGGATGGGGATTTGGACATGCACGCCCTTGTGTCGACTCAACCCCGATCCCGGACGAGTCCCTGCACCTTCTGCAGCGGTCTCCGGCCCACAACATTGTCGTGCCAACAACCCTCACAGCTATCCGCAGTCCAAATCCAGGATTTTCCGTCGTTACGCGTTGAGACTAGGAAGGCCGGCCGTCTTGGCGAAGCTTCGCGAGCTGCCAGTACACCAGGTGGCTGGTTGACAAGACGAGCGTTTTCCATACTTTTCGCGATGCATGTTGATTGTCCTCAGAGTTGGTCTCTCCTATCGACATCGACAGCCAAACTTCCGATGGTCATCATGAGCCCACGAACTCGCACCATCGGAGGGAGCCACCGCTGCATGTGAGGATGTCATCTCTCACGCAGGGAGAACGCAAATGAAAAAGGGGACAAGCTCTTCGCGAAACCATCTGAGGAGTGATCATCGGAAATCTCAGAAACCGAAGGGCCGGTCTGGCTGTGCCTCATATGCAGTCCTATTAGTATTATTAGTAGACTCAGTAGACGCAGAGAATGCAAAGTCATGCTGGGCAGCAGCTGGGGGAACTGAAAACGTGACGGAACCTGCACGTGGACAGGAAGAAGGAGAACATCCCCTGCTTGACCAGCTTGTTCTTCCTGTGGCAGGAGCTTTAGGTCAGATCAGAACGCGCTCTCTCTGCACTTTACAAGTCCGAGTGTCATCATCACATCGAAGGGCGGGAGCACCGGGTTGTTGGGATCTGCTGGCATGGCAATCTGCGGATAGGCAAGGCCAAGGATTCCATCGAAAGGGCTCTCCACCTGACAATCTTTGGCGATGGCTGAAAGGCCATGGATTTCCAGTGCTGTCTGAGCACCCAGATCTGCCCCGGCTCCAGTACGATTGAACCCACGGTGGCATTGCTCAAATCCTGAGCTGCAACTGCAGGCGGATGCAGGCGGAATCGTGAAGTGCAGCCTGCTCAAAGCGAAGCTCGGACATGGCCAAGTGTCAATGCCGCCCACATTTACGTTGTCCGCGATCAAGGTCCCGGCGCAGACCTGATGAGTGCACTTGACTTTCGACTTCTGTCGTTCCCAAGGACCGTGCTGCGGAAAACATGTGAAGCCGTTCTTGTCCAGGTGCTCCCGAGCCATAAGGCAAGATCAACTTGCGCCCGTCCGGCTGGTATCTCGGCTGCAAGAGACCGTGGGACTGCAGCTGCTTGCATCATACCGCATGCAGGAGAGCGGCGTGCTGGACTTGCTGGCATCATAACGGTTGTGCGTGCTGCAGGATTTCTTGGCTTTCAATAGGTTCGCATGGTGCTTCTACGACAGCACGACAGCGGCCCTCGCGACAACAGGAAAGGTCAGGTCCAGCTTCTGAGATGCACTTCGCACTCGGAACCCAGAGGTTTGAGGAGCCAGTGTCGTAAATCACCTGAGCCACGTGGCGTGAAGCATAAACGGAATCGAGCCGCTAGTTGCATCACATGTTGCGGTGCTTACCCGTGATGTAAGCGCAACTTATGAATGGTTGCCAGGGTCATAAGTCATGTTCGAAGCCATCATCCTGTGGGAGTCACGAGGAAAAGCCACCGTCGCAAGTAAAAACAAGAACCCCTGTTTCGCCTAAACGCCAAGTTGTTGCACCTGCAAACCCTTCTTTCCCATTTTCTGGATGGACAACGCAAAGCTACATGTAGCCAACGACAGCCAGTGCTGAAAGCTTGGAGGAGTTGTATTGACCCTGCAGACCCTTGTTTGTTCCGAAAGGCCGTGAACTGCTGCCCGGGCGTTCCGATGGACACGGGTCCATAGTATTCTGAGTCCTGCACGGGTAAATGATGTCCATGTCCGGCTTTCTGCCAAGTCTGCTTTGAAATGCAGACATGTCCAGCCTGGTAGTCCTTGATCTGGACGTATGGCAGCACATTCCCTGATCAAGCTCAAAACCCATACAGCCAAGGCATCCGGAGAGATGGGTGTTCACATGCTGGGCTAAGCGCACAAGGAATGCATGCCTTGGTCACCTGATTGACAGAAGGAAAGCTTGGACTCCTGCAGCTTTTCCTGGAAACTCGATCAACGATTTACGCTGGATGCTTGTTTCAACATCTGTCTCGTCTACTGATCTGTTCAACCATTCGGTGGGGAACTGTTCCGAGCAACATATTCTGGATTTCTATCAGATTCTATCATTTCTATCTTTCAAGACAATTTCTGTTCCTCACCGGCTTTCAGAACTGCTGATTATGTTCCTGCGGTTAAAGTCATGATCAGAAAGGCATAGAACTCCAAAGACTGTACTGAACAGGCGAGAAGTCGTTGCAGATGCCCTATCCTTGTGAAGACAGCAACCGCAAAATCACCACATCAAGGAATGCACATCGAAAGATCTACGGTAACCACCATGCACACCAAACAGCAATCTGAAACCCGCCACCAAGACAACAGATGCTACCGTTCAACACGTCATGCACGATTCGCCTGCACTTGTGGAACGACAAATCCAGAAGCCCCCAAAACAACTCAAGACCCTCTGAAAAACACTCAAAAGTCCCAAAGCCTTCACCCCCAAGACGGAACCCAACACCCATGACCACACAGGCCTTCGCTCTCGGCTCGCAGTTGCTGCCAGTGCCGACGAAGGCTTCGAATCCCTGCGGCCGTCCTGACATTCCCGGGTTGGAGGACTTTTCGGGTCAAAGCTGGAAACAGTTGGTCTGTGAGCTCAAAGCTAGACCATCCAGATACACATAGATCATCTTTGGCGGTCGAATGCGTAGGTGTAGCTTTCAAGTTGCCACAGCATGACACCAACACTTGACCCACATGCACAGATGAAAAGCACGACTGAAACAGGCACTCTGCTACACTGTCCTCACACACGGAATGGACTTTGTGCTCAAGATGCCATGCTTGCTGCTACACTGCTACACTTGAACTCTACACCATCATCACAACTCCGGTGCCCGCGCGGCACCGCAGCACGCCCTCTAGGTCAATGAGCATTGAGTGAGACGGAGGCCTAATGCAAACGTGGTGAAAGCAATCTCCGTAGTCGGAGAAGTCTGCTCCAAGTGCAGTGGAATCACTCCAAGTTCAGTGTCTCATACGGCAACACCTCCTTGCCCGGCCCTTGGCAACACCACTGCCCTTTGGGACCGGAGTAGAAGAACCAAGGATGTCCTCCATCTTCATACTCTTCCCAATACTCTCCAGGTGGTGGCGGTGGTGGCTCCGGTGCAGACTCCGGCTCATCTCCATAGTCCGGCCCCGGCTCGGCCTTCACCGTAGCCACTGGCACCGGTTCCGCTGCCCTCCTCTCTTTCGTCCTCTCTTGGAAGGATGGATGCGACGGATGCGACGGATGCGACGGATGCGACGGAGGCGGAGGCAAAGGCGCCTTCTTGGGGATCGGGCGCACTGGATGGAAGGCTTCGGTGGAGCTGCTGGGAGCACCGCCACCGCGTGCACCGCATGCACCGCGGCTTGGCGCCCCGTCATCAACTTCTGGCCCGGACCTGGCCCAACCCCGCGGGGCATCCGAGGACAAGTTTCGCCTTCTCGAGCCCTGATGAGACCTTTCCGATCTCCCTGCCACGCCTGCCCTGCCACGGTCAAAGTGCTGGCCCCTCTTCGGCATGACGCGGATGACGGTATCTTCACGCTCCTGCTCGATCTGGAATCGCAGCTGCACTTGGTCCTCATGGAACATGTGGACCCTCACTGCATGCAGAATTTCTTGACGTGAAACACCTTCGCGATGACCCCAAGTCTCCATCAAGCCCGTCAGGGAGAAAGAGCCTTGGTCGCAGACCCGGAGACCAGGGGGCCGGTTGGTCGGATAGCGTCCGAAGGAAGCCAACATCTTCGAAATCCATCGTGTCCGACCAGACTCGCTGAGTGAGTGAGGACTTCGGCTTCTGTCTCGTCGGCCGCGCATGGCAAGGCGATATGAAGCAGAGGTGAAAGGATCAAAGAATCAACTGTCGAAGGTCTTGATGGGTGTTGCGAAGCTTTTCTAGGTTTTCTAGGTCTCGAGTCTCGACCGACTGGGCTGCAAGCCTGAGAGTAAGCTCCGCGGTCATCTAGACAGAATATTTGTCCATGCTTCCACTTATATCGAGATGCTTGGGCAGCGTGTCAGAGGCCATGCAAGGTGCTGCATTCTTGCGGACATTGGGATGTACATACTGCGAGACACAATGTTGGTCTCCTTCAATGGGATTTTAGAGTGCGCTGACTAAACTAAACGAGCTCCTTGCACTACTAGTCACGCACACGAACTGCACCACCAGACTGCAGTCCTGGGCTTGCGAACCAACGGCACGTGAACTTCGTCAGCCAGCCCACAAGCCTGTCACAAGTCTAGGACTAGGACTAGGATGTATCGCCTGCTTTTGGGCCAGTGATGCACACTTCGGCCGATCTCATTCCAGCACAGTCTCAGTCTGTAGTCTGCTGGAGATCCCAAAACCCCCCGCGGCCGGCCAGCAGAGCCGCAGCAACCGCCCGGCGAAGCGTCATGGCTCTTTCGCAGTCTTGTGATGAGGGAGGAGGACGCAGTGGGCCAGCAACTGTGGACAATCCAGCACACGATCAGTCACAAGCCTCGCAAACACGCATGCTCATCTACGAAATCAACCGTCGGCCATGCCCCAGGATGACTCGTCGGCTTAAAGCTTCTCAGATTCTCAAGCTGCCTCATCATCCGGACGACTGCTGTGTTGAAGTGGCTGTCGAGGAATCTGGGCAATCCCACTAATTCACTCGGCAACCTTTGCATACTTTTGCGCCGCCATTTTCAACCCCTTTGGACCATCTTGGGCAAAATTTCAGAACAGGCTCGAGTGGAGTGCAAGTCGAATGAGCCCATGTATCCACCCACTGAGTCCGAAGCAAGAAAACCTTGCGCATCAACTGTGGCCTTCAGAGTCGTGGAATCGCCGCTGCACAGATAGATCTTTCCAACTGTGATACAGGGGTCGGTCTCTCGCTGTCCTGGCCTCGTTGCCACTGACCTGAAGCAGGCTGCGTATGAAACTGCAAGACTTGTAGCTCCGGTTACGTTCCCAATGGCCCGGCGGCCCTGTTCTAGCGGAAGTACCTCAAGGCCTGGCGCCAACGGTTCCTGCTGATGCCCTCACAAACCACTTGTTGCATGTTTTCGTCAATTGAACTCACGTCGAATATGACAGTCGGGCTGCTACACCAAGAGTCACATTTCCATTCCGTAAGCCTGAGGTCTGCCAAACGACGTCCTTACATGCATCCCAGCGGCGTGGAATCCGACGATGCTGCGGTTTTCCTTGAGCCCTTCGGCGAGGTGACGGCCTCGGGCTGCAAGGTCTGTACGGCCATGCACGGCCATGCTGCTCTGACATGGAGCTCAGCTTAGCCGAGGCACAGCAAGCCAGGGAGAGATCGCAGCGCGAGATGTCCAGATGCCTGCAGCGAGCGACAAAACTCGAAACATTGGGCTTGCTGGCTGGAGCGAAGCTAGGCGGAGAGGAACTGGAAGACAGGGAGGAGGACGTGAAGTGTCATTGAGAGCGGCATAGTCGGCATTGCGGCCGACCTGAGCACTGTAGTCTCCCGGAAGTATTTCACCAGCATCTGGCAGGTCTCCTGCGCTTCAACGACTCTGGCTGTTTCCGTAGCAACCTCGTCCCCTGAACTCACCGCTAGGAGCCTCTGCACCGGACTTGCCCAGCGGGTTCCAGGACAGATTCACGTAGCGCAGCCTCCTGCAGTTCGTTGCGGTTCCATCACGTTGATTTTGTTCATGCCTTGTGTCAGAAAGGCTAAGCATCCAGCCCACCACTCTTCTCATTGTCCATGATGCCTTGAATCAGAGCCACAGCTCCCTCGCCTGAGCCATTGCCGCGTCCAGTGTACATGGAGTCAAGAATACCATCGCAGTCATGAGGCATCATTCCACTCTCCCCTTTGAGCATGCCGCCGGTGAAGTGATTCCAGTGGAGATCCAACTCCTCGAGATAGTTGAAGCCTGCAGCTCGGGTTACATGACGAGCCAGAGCCAACATGAGCCAACCTTGGCTCTCCACTTGGACCCTGAAGGCCGGGCTCCACACGCTTTAGCAGAGGCTGAAATGCAGCGCCGACGCTGATCGCATTGCAGCTGATGTCGATCCTGAACACGGATTCCCAAATTGCGATTGCGGTGCTGGCTGCCTCGAGAGCAATGCCGAGCCTTGTGAGTGATCTGCAGCGGACCAAGTCGTTGAGAAGCTCCAGGCAGGTGTCTGGCACACGGAACACACGACAAGAATCGAGCGACTAGCGCCTACATGCGGAAGGGATATGCTCGACATGACATTGTAAAACGGATGCCTTACAAACGCCTTGGACACCGCCTGAACTACTTGCTATTGGGAGCCGCCTCCGTCGCTGCTTTGTCATATGTCCTGTCACTGAGTCTGCCTGCTACTCGGGACTTAGGTGCTTGTTCTTTGGCACATGGCCTCTGGCAGAGGATCTGCCAGAGTATGGGATCTGCCAGAGTGCACGGTGCTGAAGCCGGAAAAGTAAGATAGCCAAGCGGCTGTCCGTGATCTGACAATCAGACAAGGTCAGGCCTGCAAGTGCAGGAGCAGTCTCATCCCATCTCGCACCCTTTGACCCTTTGCCATGTAGTCGAAAAGGCGACCAGGCTCCGACTGCTGAGGGGTGGACTCCGTAGCTTGTTCAATCGTCGGAACGATCGGCACCAGCCTTCGGGCAAAATTTGTGACAGCGTCCCGGCAGCGCCAGCGCCATGGTCTCTGAAAACCCCTGGCCTGTGCCATGATCCAAGTCGTTCTGCGACAGGTCCACGCTCTCCAACTGACACGACACTCGAGAAGCGCAGCAAAAGGATGGCCGTTGGCGGAAAAGGAGAGCGCGTCGGAGGCTGAAGAGGCCGGTGCCTCGGAGGGCAGCGCCTCCAAGAGCTGCCTCTGGCGATGGCCGAAATGGTTCAGGCTTTTCGCGTTTCGAGTTCCGAAGTTGCGGAGATTAGGAGGGGCAGCGAAGACGTCTTTCGATTGACGAGAATCCCCGCCCCAGTCTTCATCGTCAACTTGTCACAGCTCAGTCCCGTTTTGGGTGCACTCCAGTGGTGATCCAAGGAATTCAATGTGCTTGAATGCACTGCAGCAGAGGCACCCAGCACCGAAGTCGCTAAGACCGTTGGCGCGGAAGCGCGCCTGTCATAACACGGGCAGGTGGGTTGGAACAACCCTCCTGTGCAGAGTGACCTGGCAAGGAATCAGAACGATCCCGATCCTGCCAAGAAGCCTGCCCTTAAACCGCTGAGCGGCAGGCCGGTAGGACCCGAAACACAACAAATGTCTCGGCCTCACGTATGTCTGCCGATGACGCCTGCTCCAAGACTGCCGGTGAGTGAGCAGCTGCAGATCTTTATCGTGATTCATGCCACTTCTGGGAAGTCGGGCGCCCGCCGCGGTTTCAATTCAAATCCCGGACACTTCCTTTCGTCTGCAAGCCTTCAGAGTGCCATTCATGGCTTCGGCGCGCTCATCTGTCAGAAAGCCGTACCTGAGCATTGACGTGCCCAGCCGATTTGCGGCCAATTCCGTGCACTCCGGTTAATTACGAGGCGGCATAGCTGAGAAAGCCTCACACCTGCAAACCCGGTCTGGGATGGTAGCAAGCCCAAGCTGCTTGAAACCTTCAGACGAGGCTGGCACTCTAGTTGCAGCTTCTCTTCGCCCTGGGCACGGACGATGCCGGTGGTCGCCGGATGCAGCCTCCGCTGCATGAGTCCAAGTTGTACAGTGGAGCTAGGGACTCGAGCCGGCCTAACTCGGCGGCACTGGTTCACCAAGTCCTGCATTGCTCTGTCGTGCCTTCGGAATTGAGCGGGAGCTGCCCACGAGAAACCGTGCCGCCAACTCGGCCCAGCCTGTCCAACTGCTTCAAGGGCGCCTGCACCTGCAGGAACAGCATCTGCAGGAAACTGACAGCAAAGCTGCAGCAGACACTGTCCGTAGGCGAGACCACTGCCTCCGTCAGGCCGTCCAAGAGCGTTATGGACTTCTGCACCCAATCCTGGCATCCACAGGCGCAGGGTGCACAGAGGTGGCAGTGTTGATCATCAGACATTTGACTTGCTCAGTTCTCCTGCGGATCGTTGTTCGTCGTTATCCTGACGAGGACTCTGAGCACTGGTTTGCAAAGTCTTGCTTATGTTGGCGGCCGGAAACTGGGCTCCTGGTGGGCACCGGCTCGGGAAGCCGCGGCGAGCCCGGCAGCCGGACCTACGACTGTCGGAGAGGCAAAGACTGACCCTTCCTTGACCATATCAGCAGCAGAAATTTCTGAGCCATGCGATCCAACCGACCCAGCCTCCTGGACCTTTGCGGCCACGGCAGCCAGCTTCGACTCCCGAGCGGTCACAGGAGACAAGGCCCTCACACGCCTGCGACTGCGACTGCGTTCGGAGACTGCCCCTGAACTTCGACTTGCAAAGTGCGTGGTGGGGCTCCTTGCCTGGGGAACTCCACCGACCTGTCTGCCCTGAGGCAGCTGTCGAAGAAGCGCGCCTCACACGGCATATGGCATGACAAGCTGTGGGCGCCGCCTCTGAACAGCTATTGATGCTTCTCGATCGTGGAAGAGAGACTTCACATTTACATTCCGCCGGTAAGGCTGTGAGGCATGGCAGGAAAGCCTTCCGTAAGCCGAGGCCCATATCAACAGAAGGCCTGGCAGGCAAACGTCGCAATACGCCACTGTAATTCGCTGGCGGTGCAAAGTCAAGAGCGCTGTTTCTGGAACTCGGGGAAGAGCGCGCAGGATCGGTGCACTTTGCGGCCAGAGGTTTTGGCTGTGAAGGCATCACAAGAATCGGAAATTAGAGCGAGGGCGGCCGAAACAACGCCTCCGGGCCAAGGCCGCGTCCGCGCATGTCCGCGCAGGCTGCTGCGAACACGATCATCAAGCTCGGTCAGGTCGGTGACAAGTCGATGCGAGAAGCCGTGGGTCACATGGCGTTGAATTTGCATCGCCTCGAAAATGGAGTTCTTGAAGTGGGATGTTGCTTCCCAGGTCGGCACGAAAGTCTTGTTCTCGATCCCTTCGACCAGATGATCATCGAGCCAGTTGCTCAAGAACTGCACTCTGGATCACTGATTTCGCGAGCGCCGCGCTTCAGTGAGATATAGAAGACCTTGCAGAATGCAACCGGGCGCTCCGACAGAACCGAAGCAACATCTTGCCACTGCCTGGGCACCTAGCGCTAGCCTGGCAGCCAGCTCGGCTGAACATGCGAATTGCGGCAGGCATCCAGTCCCGGATGCAAGCAAGCTGCCCAGATCAGGCCAATGGACGAAAGGAATGGCACTCGCCAAATAGCCGGCAGTGCCTTCGTGCTTGATCGAACTCGGAAGTTGAAGCGAAGGGAAACTTTGGCGAACCCTGGTAGGCAGAATGGGGACTAAGCCACATCAAACAGAGCCGAGCGCCGACCGGAAAGCTCAAGATGAGGACTCAGACACACAAAACAGTGCACACAACTCAAGCGGAACTTGCGTGCCGGACTGAAAAGGAAACTCTATTGAAAGACTGGCTGCTTGAAATCGCTATCAAGAACTGAGCGTTGGAATGAACATCCTCCAAACGGAACCGATAGAACACACAGCAAATCTGCACACTTCAAGATTCGTACAGAGTTGCCACCCCAGCCTGGAAAGGAGAACAAACACCAAACCCAAGAGCGATGACTGAACAATTAAGGTGCCTAAAGGTGCCAAAGGGCCGTCATGACTAGCAAGTCCCAAGCCTGCTATTTTCTGCACGCCGCAAACCAGCAAGGAATTCTCTGCTGCTTCATCCATTTATGAACAACTCTGCAAGATGTCGCTGCAGGCAAACCTTTCTTCCGTTGCGGACCCACAGAAAGCTTGATGTATAGCAAGCCAACCACGAAAAAGGGCAGCACACCTTTATGCCCCGGTGGTCCGGGATGCCTTTCTCCGGTTCTATGATAGAGACTCATCCCAACCCGGAACACCGGCTGCTTGGCCAGGTCGCTGTGAACATGACCTCAGTTTCATGTGGTCTCAAACCGCTTTGATTATCACACCATCGCTGTTTGGAACTTGCAACCGCGTACTGACTGCCGATGTCCGGAAGCGAAAGACAAGTGACTTCTTGATGTGCTCTGAAAGGCAGAATGAGATAATTATGATTTTCCCAAAATTGGGGGTACCTTATTTTGGGGTGCTTATAATAAGGATCCTACTAAGTCCTACTATTTATGGTACTATATGAGGGTCCCTTATTTTCGGAAACTCCCAGATGGAAGTGCGGGTCCCAGACATGAAATTGACACAGCCGCGACCATGTCAAGCGGCAACATCGGAGGTCACGAGCAATGGCGCCGCTGCCCTGCATGGGGGCTTAAAAGCCAGAGCGAGATCATCCTCCATGACATGACAGCACAGTCTGATTCCCGATGGACAGAGAGCCTCATGTCTATGGGCGCATGCTCCGACCAGTACGCATAGGAAGCAGATGCCAAGGATCGGCAGCTGGCGTGCCCCGACCACTCAGCCAGACTGCACATGCAGTATGCGGCCCTTCTTTGGAAGACTTGATTTCCAGCCGTTCAGCAGAGGCCAAATGTGTCCCGATTTCATCCATGGCAGCCTGTGGTAGATTGCTTCTCGGAAGGTGTAGAAGCATGGCAAGTAAACCAGGGGCATAAAGACAATCGCGTCCTGGGCCAGAGGACGAGCTAATGCGAGCTTTGACTGCCATCGGTACATCATCCAAGAGGTTGGTCACTAAATCTTCATGAAAGCCTGGACCTATGCTTAAATTCTGACTGTGGGAACTCAAAGGCTCCACGCCGATCATTGCAGCCACCATTCTCCACCGCCCCTCCTCGGATGCGCGAATTCCGAAGGCAACCGGAACTTTGGAGGCCTCCATTCCGTTCATGAAGTTCCGTCACATGCCTATGCTATGATGGAATCCGCAAGCCGCGCGCAGACCACTGGATCCCTCGGCGAGGCAGACAGGCCGCGACCAGCTTGCTCAACACCCTGGTGGGAAACTCTGCCTCAAAAGCACAATGGAGGAAGTGACTCGGAGGCACCGGAGGTTCATCCTACTGTGAGATGCACGGAATCCAGGCATCCAAGGCACGTAGAAAAGGTAGGCTGGAGCACCCATGACAGCTCCGAAAGAACCGAAGAGGCAGCTACGTCTCCAGTCGTGCTCTCGCCTCTCCAAGAGCCGCTGTGTGAGCCCATCGCCAAGCACGTAGCGGCCAGCTAGGGAGCCTTGGCAGAGCTTTGGCTCTCGCTTAGAGTGGAAGCTTCTCCGCGGCCCCGCGGCTTGAGCCGCTGGCCGCTGGCGTAGGCCAGGCCGCGCCAGGGAAGGGCCATGACGAAAGCGCGGAGGGACGTGGCTGCGCAGCTGCGTGTGGGTGCTGGGCTGCTTCTGGGATGCCGTCTGCACGGGGTACCAGGTTTCTGCGTGCCAAGGGACCCGCTGTCTGTGGATGACAAACCATGCACAGGCCTGGTGGGCAGGACCGCACTGCACCTGCAGCCTGCAACGATGCCAGCAACACGGCTCATCGTCAACTCGCTCCACCTGCCGATAGGTAAGCAAGGCAATGCTGCAGGGTTTATCGCAGCTCAAAACCATGCATTGTCATGTGTCATGCAGGCCAGATTTCGGCTCCTGTCCACATGCAACTCATGCAACATCTCTGGCGGTCTGTAAGATGTCCCTGGATAAAGTACTGGTACCACAAGACCCACGAGCGTTCAACAAGTGCCTCCGTCAGCAGCGTCTTCAGGGTCGGCGACAACGCTGCCCGAGGCCTTACCTGAGACGGAAACGATTATTCGAATGAGACCGGATGGAACGGGACATGACAGCAACACCATACCCATGCTGTAAATCACCCATGCTCAGACCCTGCTAGCCGCCGCAGGTCGATATACTTTGCACAGCCGAGCCGCGTCGGCGCCTTGTACCAGAGATGCTAAGAGACACTGAGAGAAGCATGCAGCAAGCAGCGCCGCGGAGAAACACACTGCTCAGCTGGCCTGCTGCCACTTGCTCGTACTTCTCGAACCTACAGCGATGCAAAAGCTGTTGGGCTTACTTATTTGCCTAGCTGAGCAGATTTCACGAGGTGAGCTAGCCGCAAGCCGATGCCTCTTTTCAACTTCGTCGAAAAGCTCTGGAGGCTTCAAGCCTCGACAGCGTTTTTGAAGGACGGCGACGGTGTGTCGCAAGTGACCGGCTGCCGACAAACCTGGGGCTGGGGACGATGGCGCCGCTGCAGAAAGCGGTTCCAGCCCTGTTCTCCTGCAGGACACCGGACTTTGATGTTCGTAACAACGGCTGATGCAGCTAGATTCCCCTTTATGCCAAAGAAAAGGTCGCCTGTACCTGTGTTCGAGCCGTCCCGGCCAGCCCTCTGCCTGCCAGAAACTGTGCAACATGGCAGCACATCCTCGCAGATTTGAGGAAGCAACGAGATTTCGATATGAGAGATGCAGTGACTGACACGATCAGCTAGTGCGCCAAGTATCGACGCAAAGCCCGGTCTGATTGTCTGCCAACCATCGCACCCGGCCACGACCACTTCCAGAAGTACTCAGATTCTGAAAACTTACACAGGCTCTGTATGCCTGACCCTCCAGCCCCCGGTGCGCTCAGATGATGCGTGCCTATGACAATCCGAGAGAAGTCGAGCAATCAAGAAAACGGAGAAGAGACACAGAGGGCACGAAACAGTAAGAGATTTGGCCAAATGAACGGCCGGGAGACGGCATTGGCTTGTGAATGTGCCCATCACGACGTTGAGTAACTGCTGCAGGGCTGCGCCAAAGAGCCGTAAGCAAGAAGAAAGAAGCCAACTTCGAAGAGCAGTCTCGTTGAACGTGGCTTTGCCCAACTGTTGGCATCTGGAGATTAGAGTTGCAATGACTGCGCGAAGATCAGGCAGACGCCATTCTTCATCAGACTCAAAAGTGCAGGTAGCCCAACAAGACTCCCTGTGTCGATGTGCCTCTGCCGAGGAGGGCTCGCCATCAGCCCTGGCAGCCAAGTAACATGTAGAGAACCGCTTCGTACAAATCATTGCATACAAGGTCCTTTCAAACTTCAAACTGCCAAAAAAATCATCGCATCGTCAGGTTTATCACAGTGTATTGGATGCCTCTTGTTGCCTTCATACAAGGCCATCAAAACTGAATCGAAACCGTCTCTACGCATCCGGGGCCTGTTGGCGCCCTGCTCTGGTAGCCATGGCTCAGGAAAGGGGTCGACAGCAAAGTTTAAGCAATTCGGCTGTCCACGAAGAAGCCGAAACAATCTGAGGGTGCCTGCGGCAAGCATGTCGACAAAAATGTCGGATGCCATACTGGGCCATACTCCAAAGTCATTTGGGCATGTCTGGTCATGCATCTGTGGCAACTCTCGCTGGAGAACATGAGACAGAACGGCACGTGGGTGATGCTTTGCAGGGAAAATCATCTTGATGGAACCAGAAACCATTTTCTGACTTTTCTGGCGTATCAAGCACAGGTACCCCAAGGATGTTAAACCTAAACCTATATCCTGCTACAGGTACGTCTGCCCAAACACCGCAACCTAAGTCTGGAGCTGGGCCCCCACATCCCTACGGTGCCTCAAACAAAACATCTGAAAGGTTGCTGGACAGTTCCCTCGCGATCTTCATGACAAAATCTCTGGACAATCGAACTTTTCCCAACCCATCGCACTGACATGCGCCGCACCAAAGCTCAGCAGAAGGCACGGTCCTGCAAACCTGACAATGGTGACTCCAACAAACGATGATTCAGAAAGGTTTCGTGGCTTCGGGAAAAGCCAGACTGCGGCCGTACCGTGTTTTGGACTACAAGAAGAATCAGGATTTCCGCTTCTGCTGCAAAGAGCACCGCAGCTAGGCTGTGATATGACGCAACACCCTAAACCAGCGAAGCCTAAACTAAGAGACTCCAATTTCACTTATTTGGAGACTGTTCCTTTGACTAGGCTTGAAGGATCCGGGGGTTTAGGGGGTTTGGGGCTTGGGGCTTAGAGTTTGGGAGTTAGATTAAAGATGTTCATGCCAAGGAGCCCAATCCCGCAGCTTGTACTCGGTCCTGAGGGCATAAGGCTTTTCGGTTTTTCGGTGGTTAGGGTCGAGGGCTTGAAAAGTTTAGGTCTGGGGGGCTACACAAATTCGCGCTAAGGAAAAGGGTTTCGTTGTGCGACATTGTGCGGCCAGTCCCGCCAAACCAAAACCCACAGCTTTGCATTCATTCTGAACTGTTGTGCGCGGATTTACGGGTTCCGGCCTAGATGGCCTACGTGTAGTTTTGCACAAGGCAGCGGCAACGTCATCTTGTGTTGAAGCCTCATGTCCTCAAATTTGAATCTGATGAAACATGCTCATACTGTTTCCCAGCCGAACGGCCCTACTTCTCGTATGCCGGAGATATATTGTTACATCTCCGATGACGGATGAGATTAACGGTGCGCCGTACATGGTGTTAGCGAGCCGATCTGTTGATCTACAGAAGATGTGTGCCACAGAAAAGGCCCGACGTCTATAGATCTACAAACTGGAAGCTCTGGCCTAGCCAAACAGCCCAAGGTTCAAAGACCAATAGCCAATAAAATCTGGGCCTCGAAACAGCCCCGAGCTGTGTTTCTAGGCCAAACCAATTCTGGACTGTCTACCGAGCAGTTTACACATCCAGAAACTAAGGAGGCAATGGAGCGCGAGAAAGCACCACGCAGGGAGAGAATGTAAGCGAGAGAACACGAAAGTCAAAGTGCGAGGGGGCGAAGGAGAGAGAAAGAGACAGGAAGAGAACACACGCGAGCGAGGATCCCCTAGTCAACGGCTCACTGGAGGAAGGCCCTGCCAGAGGCGCCTTGAAGAAGCATGCCGCACGTCTACACCGTGCTGCCATCCGACTTGTCGTGTGGAGCACCGAGATCTGTCTGTTTGCTTTCATTGTTCTCTTTGCCGCTTCGTGGACTCATCCCGAGCACACGAATCAGTCGAATGTTCTGAAATACTCTGAATGCTTAGCTGCTTCGCTCCCTTCTGTTGATGCGTCCAAAGTCCAGCTCCTAGAATAGAGAAGGCTAAGGCTGAGATTTTGGACTTTCTTGCCTGATCTTCGGCATGCTGCGGGGTTATCCAGACCGTCAGCTAAAGGCAGGTGCTTGCAGCATTGCCTCTCGTGTGACACGGCGAGAAGTCCTGAGCAGTCGTCCTTTTCATTTCTCGGCAATAAGCGGGTCAAGGATTGCCAAGGTTATCAGCAGTGCCTCTTCGGTGCCTCGGACCGCAGATAACAGCATTCATGCATAACCGCGGAGTTTCTGTGCAGAACATGGTTACGAACAGAGAAGCGATAAGTTCAGTGCGACATGGTTTGCGATTCGATCTGTCACAACAATGATAATATATTAGTATGGTAGCGCCTCAGAAACGATGCTTCTATGAGTATGACTCCAGGAAACCAGAGCCAGAACCTCAGGCAGCCGAGTATCGAATTGTCCGAGACTTCTGACGTGGGCACACGTTGACATATCGGCTGAACAGAGACACAGGGTCTGTGTCAGCGTGGTAGCCGCTCTTTGCATCAGCAAGCACCTGCGCAGGCATCCCCAATCCTACACTTCCAACCCGCTTGTGGCTTGTGCAGGTGGGCACCTCTTCAAATCCACCCAGGCCACCGAAAGCCAGTAGCAAATGCCTGACAAGCGAGTTTGAAACTCGGGTCACCTGGATCGGCGCAAATCCCTCCAAGATCCTCCCAGCGTCAGCGTGTGAATGCTCTGACCCTTTGGCCTGAATTTTGGCAATCGCCCCAGCCCCAGTGACTCGCCCCGCTCAGAGGTGCCAATCGAAAGGTCGTAACCTCCCTCCCAGGGGCATTCCTCGGTGCTCAACACAGCTGGAAAGAAGTCAGAAGCATCTTCCGAGCTCCGGTCATCGAAGACAGCTTTCAGGCTGCCGGCCAACCTCTTGAAAGAGAGACTTCGACTGTCGTCGAATTCGGCACAGGCTCTCTGCACTTCGAGGTGGGCCTTGTCTGGAAGCCCCAGTAGAGTCCCAGCTGCTCTCGAGGCTCCTGGGGGTCCACCGCCCGTCCTGCCACTGGGCCAGGGCGAGGCTCACATGCGACAGAGTCGGAAGCCCCCGAAGCCTCGGCGCGCGGCACCGCCGTGGCCTCCGCCACGGCCGCGGCCACGGCCGCGGCCGCGGCTCGAGAGCTCCTCGTCACGGAGCTCTGTGAATTCATGGGTGGGCTTTCATCTCAGATGTCCGCGTCCTCATCCAGGCGGACCGTGACCCTCACGTCTGTAGCGATTTCTGAGCCTCCCGTGATTGAGAAATACTGAGACTGAGAGAAGCCTCCCGTGAGATGGACCGGGCCTGCCACCCACACGGGGTCTTCCAAACCGCAGTTTACCCAGCAACCTGAGCAAGGAATCTGCAGAATGCAAGCTCTCACACACTGCGCGGGTGAAGTTTGATAAAGCTTGTGCATGCTTGTGCAGCGGGGCTTCCGGTTTCCTCCTTCCGCTTCATCTTCTTGGCAATGTGGGATGTTCAATGACTGCCGACTCCCGCTGAAAGGTGCGACCAGCTACACTTAAGGAAAGCCAGCTGCGGTGTTCGTGAAGGACGGCACATTCCCTTTGACCCTCTGGATGGATAAACGGTGAGACGGTTCATTGGCCAAGCAGCCCTTTTGCTCATCCTCGTCGCCATCTGTTTGAGGGCGGTTCATCTGCTTCTTTAGCACAACTCCTGCGCAACTCTGTCTATAGTACTGCATCTTCCGCGGGCACAGAAAGTAATCTAGTCGAAGCATACAGCAAGAGCCGTTGCGGTGCTCGCTTCTTTCATGGCTGCTCCTTCTCGGTATGGAAGGTTCTCATATTTGCGCAGGTGATGCGGTGCATCCAGCGGGGCCAGCAAGCCCACCCACTTGAGGTCCTGTGTGGGAGGCACTGGTGAGATTTCGGTGAGGTGAGATGGTATGCAGCCTGGCAAAGTGCCGCATATCACGAAAGAAGCCTGCAAAGCAAACGAAAGAAATTGCTCTTGCATCTGCATTCATTCCCCTTGTTGCTTGACAAAATGCAACGGAGTCCTTGTGATGAGGTACCAGCTGCTTTCTCAAGTACTGGGGAGTCTCCAGGTACTGCAGGTTCCGCACGAAGAATGCCATGCTGTTGGACACGCCGTCCTGACACTTGGGCAATCAGCGTCTTGCTGAAGCGGAATCTGCTGTGCGCACACGCACATGTGTGCACATGCAACGATCGCTTCCTCTTCGCTCTCCACAGCATCTGTGCGATCCTCGAAGATCACCACCTTGACAGTGGCCAGATGTGGCCAGTGCGTTGGTGGCTGTTTCTGTAGTCCAGATCAGATTTTGCCGGAGCCTCGTCGACGCCGTAGATGGTCAGGGCTCGCGCGATCTGCCCGACGAGGACTGCCTTCAACTCGCCACCTTGCGCGTTTTCCTCAGGAAGTCTTTGCAGGCGCGTGCTCTCCTCACAGACTTTACACGTACCGGATGACGTAGGCACGGGTGGGCTGCCAAGTATCCACAATGCTGGCGGGTAGTGCGACAGACATCGTGGTGTGCCGGCCAGACTTTGGCCTCGGGCTGTGGTACAAAGTTAAGCTGTTCCGAAACACAGCTTCTCGAAATCAGTTTGAACCTAGAGCCCTTGGCATCCTTTCCGATGCATTAGGTGTGAGCAGCACAAGTTTGCTTGCTGCTTGGCTGGTCGGCTTGCTTAACGGTCCCTGTACAGTAGCGTGTTCGTCTTGCCCTGCCTCTCAGACAGCAGATGTAACATACTCCTTCACAAGTTGTACAAGACCGGAACTTCGCAGCAGAGCGGTGTGTGGTCAGCTCCGGTAGCTGCCAGGTGCAGAGTACTGAAAGTTCGAGAAGCTCTGTTTCAGTGAAGATGGAAAAGTGGCGGCAGGAAACCTGGATACCGATGAAGACAACAGCAGAAAGACTAATTTTGATGTGGACGGCAACAACAGCAACCGCACACATGTTACAATGTTGCTGTCCTGTGGATAAGGCAGGATACAGATGACGCTGCCGAAACAAGAAGGATTGAAAGCCAAAATGGCCAAAGCCCCTCGACTAATGCAAAAGTGAATTAGGACTGGGCACTCAACCAGGCACTCAGTTTTTTGATGCAGACAGACGATGTATGCCCGGCTCTCGTTATCTGTTCCCGAATTCCTCTCAGACGTTGACTTGAGCATCTGCACAGCGCTGGGCTTGGATGTTGTACCGCGGCCTCTGAACCAGGTGTGGGCTTTCACTTTGGGGCCGTTCCGAAGACTCTCATGGTGGCTCGTTGCGACTGAAACATACTGGCAGAATGCACCACGTTATAAAGACACTTCGAGCGTGTTACTTCTGATGCTGGTCAAGCATCGACTACGCGCACCACTTCCGACAGAAACAACTCTACGACTCTACGAGTAGCGCAGTTGTCAGCTCCACGGCCTGGGCCGGTCTTCGGCTGGCCGCCTGCCTCCTCTGCCCTGAGCCGCCGTGGGCCCTCCTCCGGCTCCTGTTCCTCCACATCCTGCTTCTCCTGCTTGCGCTTCTTGCCCCCCATGGCACCACAAGTTGACGACTATGGAATGCGGTGGCTGCTGCCTTTAGATGCTCGATACTGTCAACTGTGTCAAAAACTACGTCATCCGTCGTAGCCACTAGTCGCCAGGACACCATAGATCCCGGTGCATCTCGGGCCTCTAAGCTGTTTTGCTTGATAAGCCGTTCTGCAGTGGTGCAGAAGTTGCTGGCACCAGACACAATTTCGATGGTTGCGTTGTGTTGTGTGTTAGCTGGAATACACTTCATGGAATGTACAAAACAGGGAGCGGAAGCACCTCATCGGTATTGCGTTCTGACCCCAATGCTATGATTCAATGGACCCCACCATGTGGACATGGGGGGCCGTGGCAAGTTCGGCTGGACAGGGTACAGCAGCGCTTCCATGTTCGCCCAAGCACAACAACATCTTTGAAAGCTCGACGGCCTTCGAAAAGAAGGACCAAGGCAAATGCCCTGCCTTCTGCTCTGCATTGCTCTGCCTTGCTCTGCCTTGCCTGGCAGGTGTGCCTTGTAAAAGCCTTTTTCACTGTATGCCTTCGCCAGGTCAATGGCGCCGCACATATTTAAGCCACGTCAGGCCTCTGTTCAGCCAACGCGTGCAATTGTCTTGCAGCCGGGCATCCAGCCACAAGTGTGAGACGGTAAACGAACTGTTTGAGGGCTTCGAGGCTAAACTTTGCTTATGACGAATTCTGACGGCTCAGGCCTTGGATTTCACGGATTCGCGCCTGGGCCAAGCCAACTTCAGAACTTCTCCCAAGACATGAATCTATTCCGACCACCATCTATCACAGTTTCTCTGAAGCCCAAGAGCAAGATACCTGGAAGCTTGGGAGCCTAACCAGATTGGCGCGCCGGCCACGCAAATGGGCCGCGCCTTCCCCACGGTCGCGGAGCTGCCTCTGCGCGTCGTTGCTCGGCGGGGGGAAAGTCGCAGCTAAGGCACAAGTGAAAATCGAGGCCAAACCTGTCTGCATCACGTGGCTGCCATTTCCAACCTGGAAGCTCAGTGGTATTGGCCCTCCATAAATACCGTAAGACGTACTGTAGGCAGAAGAGTAGAGCTTGAAACAAAGCGAAAGTTGGGTTCCGTTTTTCCGGTTTCGCGGCGCCACTGTGCTGAGTTCCTGGCGCACGGGCGGTGCTACCTGTCACACTCCCAGGCACATGCCACGCACGCGGAAAAGCGTGAAAAGCAGGCACGTGTGTATGCATGCACGCATGTAACATGTATGCAAAGATGTCTGTCCGTCCGTCTGTCGGTCTTTGTCTGTCTGTTGGTCTATCTCCGTCCTGTCTGCATCTGTCTGTCTGTCTCTCTGTTTGTCTCCCTCTGTCTGCCTGTGCCTGTCTGTCTGTGTGTTCTGCATGTATGCATGTCTGTATACACATGCTTCAGTCTTCACGTAACAGAAGTACAGTGAGGGAAAGGAAAGAAAGGGAACAGGGACTGCGAAAGACGATCAGATGAAGGGCCAACCAGAGAGAGACTGAGAGAGAGCGGGAGGGAAGCACAAAGGTGAATAGATAAGTACAGATGGATGTGGGATGAACGCAAGACTGTTACAGGTCAGGGCCTGCATCTCAGCGCCGCTCCATCGCCGGCTGCTCGCTGCACCTGGGCAAGATTCCATAAATACTAGATCATGTTATATTACATCATATTCTATTATATTATGTTATACGGTTTTATATCATAGGATATTATATGTTAAAACGGGCCTTGGCCTTGGCCTGAATTCTGAATGCAACCAGGCGGCCCAAGCTTCCGGGCGACCTGAAGCTCAAAGGAGGCAAAGGATTAGGGCCATAAGGGCACAATAGGGATTGCAGGGAAGGACTTCGAGAAAGCTGCAATCACAGGAGCTGAAGGGTGTCTCTGCTAAGCACAATAAGACCTGCATCGCAGCTGTTTTCACACCCTGAAGCTTCCTGAAGTCTCAAGCCACGAACTCAGTAAATTTTGCCCAAAACCTTCGTCACTTGACAGCAGCACCCTGGGAACGCAGCGGCGTGCGCGTCGAGGCGGAGGAGGATGGCAAGGACACCACGAGGGTGGGCGATGTGGCGCCCGAAATGGGCCTGGCCTCGTAACTGAAACGCGACACGTGCCTCTTACCCGAATACTGTCCCGAATTCAGAGCAGTCTGCGGCGGTCTCAGCAGGCCTCCCCAGTGCGATCGGAGCCATCCGCGCCTCCAAGCCGGAATAACGGAAGCCGACGAACAAAAAAAAGAAATTCAGAGAGAGCGAGAGAGAGAGGGAGAGAGAGAGAGAGAGGCAGAAAGTCACAAGATTCACAAGCGGACCTCGCAGGGATGGATAGCCACGCTCCTACGAAGGCCATCGAGGCATTGACTTCAGTGATGAAATTGCTCCGATCGGTCCTGGACCTGCGCCAACTCAAGGGACCTGATCACGTCGACTTCAAGAACGATGTGCTTTTTCAAGGGTCGCAGTCCGGCTTCAGGACTTCTGGCTCAGCCATCACATGCCATCACTCTGCAGATTCTTCATCTCTGGGAGTTGATCTTTCCAACCCCGCAAGCTCGGCTCCCCCGCGGCGTCGCGTGGGCGCGGGCTGCTCGGAGTTCACCAGGCAAGCCCTGCAAGGGCACTCGGGCTTCGACAGTCCGAGGACACAAGGCCCTCTCCTTGCCTGGATGTGCGGATGAGGTCTTTGCGTCCCTGGCGCCCTGGCATTCGATTCGACAGTGGGAGGTGTCCGAGTGCTAGTAAAACTTTCCTTTGGACGATGATGGAGTTGAAAAATCAACGATGTCGAATTGAAGATAAGGACACGACCAAGGACGACTCATCATGCACTTCAAACAACTGCAGGCTCTGCGACGGCTTTCTGCGGCCTCGGAGGTCTCTCGATCGGCGGTGGTGCCAAGTTCATCTCAGGGGCAGAGGAAGCTGTTCAGAAATGTGGATTCCAACGTCCCTATGTCTCCGCCCCCAAGGCCTCATGCTGCAGCCCCGGCATGCCACAGGTGCGAACCGACGAGGCTTAAGTAGGCGTGCTCTTTATTGTATCTATTAATCTACGGCTCAAACCAAGGACGTGCTCAACCACAAAATTTGCACGTCGGGCAGAATCAGTCGTGGGCGAACATGGGGCTGAAGTCTCTCTGGATGGTGGAGCTCGAGACTCATGGCTTTGTTGATTGATGTCAAACCTGGCAAAGCAACGGAAGCAGCAGAAGCAGACAAGGCACAGTTCTGCAATCCCTGAACCACCCTTGTGTGCAAACCGCCCGGAACAAGACACATCCCCAATCAGTCAGACCCCTCAACATGGCGACACCTTAAACAAACCCAAACTTCACGCTCCTTCTTCCGACACGAGCAAACCAAGCTTTTGTCAGACGGAACCGCTGCTTTGAAACGGATGGGGCACCAGGAAGGTCTCACCATCTTGCGGACTGCCCCAAAAGCATTCCCCCCGATCCTGCACTGAGTGTCAAATGTTCCAGAACGATGGACCGAACCCTGGGACCAAGGCATCCAGCTGACCCTTAAGCTGTCAATGCACGTTTAGATGCTTCTATACTTCTATTGGATCGCTGACCTCTCCGCGAGCTCCTACGACTGGCCGTGCGCCTCTCAAGCTTCACGCTTCGTCCATGCTCTGTCGCAACAGAAGCGCATGTGCGAAGGACGTCTCCTTCAAAGCAGCAGCATTCAAACGACGTGCGGTTCAAACATACGTGCAGAAACATGCGTGCATGACTTCGGCCTGTAGATGCTGCTTTTTCTCTCGGAGAAGCCCTTGCCATCTTGCCAACTCCCTGTTGGAGTAGTTCCCGGACTCTCTCGATAAAAGCTTGTTTCATCCAACGCCTGCTGTACACATCATGTTTTTGGCACCACGTGATCACTGCCGTCTTGCCCTGAGCACCGCTACATTGCAACCGTGGCCTTGTTTCAGGATCTTTGCCAACCCCTATCCGCTCCGCGTGCAGCGGCATACGGATGTCTCCGTTCGATGCCGCTATGGTGCGGCGCCACTCGGGAGCTCCGGGCAACGGCTGTAGGATCCGGGAATGTCTCACTGAAGCACGACGCCTCAAAGCGAGTTTCGGTTTCAAACCCCGGTTCAAACTTAGAACGACTGCACCTCGCACGGCATAACTTTAAAAGATGTTTGTGACCGTAATCTGAGCCCTGCCGTGTGTGCCATGAATGCATAATGAGGTGCTGCTTTAAGTGTTGCATGGCAAAGCTTTGGCCTGCAAAATGCGCGGGACTCTACATGCGGTTTCAATCAGCATCGAATCATCGGCATTGCTCGAGTCATCTTGAAACCGGGAAAGATTCCTGGCATTTCCGCTTGTCTCCAAACAAAGTCTAACCTTACACCGTCTAATCGATCTCCTGCTTCTGCCTGCGAAGACTAGACAACAAGCGCCCAGGCAACGAAACCTGTGACGATGTTAACATCCATAAGGTGGCACGTGACTACGCACAGCATGAATCTTTACAGCGAAGCGACAGTCCAGAAGCAAAGGCAAGTATTCAAGCACAAGGTCGTTGACAACAGCACAGGGTCTGAATCTTTGTATTGCTGCAGAATTCATCCAATTCATCTCTTGCCTTCGCACTGCGAGCTGTCTGCGTGCAACTCAGTTTAATGCTCTCAAGCGGGGTCCGAACTCAAATGCTGGGGCCTCGTGCTCTGGGGCAAAGCCAGTGTGCTGGCATCGAGGGCACTTATGGCCGCCCGCCTGTCCTCTGCCCGTCTCGCCGAAAGTCCAAGAGAAGAATCAAAAGAAGTGCGCTGTGTTCAATGCAGCTCGTCGAGCCGGGCAATGGCAGTGTCGCAACAATGGTTTACACATGCAATAATGACCATGCACGGCCCGTGCTACCCACGCCAATTGAAGTTGGGCTCGCATGCACAATCGGCCCCCTTACCTGATCCGGGATGCAAGACACGAAGGGCATCGCATCCCAAAGCCATTCTGTGCAAGTGCGTAACTTCGACAAAATGGGATGCTTCTGCAGTTCCGGACATCATCCTGCTGAGAAGCATCACAATCCTCGGTCCGTCGATCACCAGACGTGGCATGTAAGGGGAACATGAAGGCTTCGTCACACAGCACTCATGGACGTTATGTCAGAGGACGTTTCGCCTTGACGTCGCCTGTGCATGGATCCTTTGTGCTCAGTGCATTTCACGCGACAGCGTGCCACTGAAGGCCAAGGAACGATCTGGGAGGCTGCATTCACAAAACACACCTTTGTATTTGCCTCAGGGCAGAGAAAACACATCTGCTGCTCCACAGACTACGGCATTCTGCCAAGCCTACTCATCACGAAACAACAGGCAACCTCCAACCAGTCGAGGTCAAGAGTCCTAGACTGTCCGACTGTCCCGGACCTTTTTCCCCAAAAACTGAGTGCTCATGCCAGCAGAGGTTTGTAGGTTACCGTGTCCTCGGAACTGCACACACGTAGCACGGGAGCAAGGGAAAAGACTGAAAGCACAGGAGGAAGGCAAGTGGCAGGGCCTGGAAATAACAAGTTGCAGAGAAACTCAGGACAGAACATTCAGCCTCATTTAGAATCCGCATCAGGCCTGCTTTGTCGCCCGGGCAGCCGCGAGTGGCACCATACCCTGGTGGTCAGACTTCTACTCTTTAGGTTGATGTTTATCTACACATCATAGACACATGCTTCTTAGAACTACATGTCTCCAGGCAGACAGGCAGCCAGACAGGCAGCCAGACAGGCAGCCAGACAGCCAGACAGGCAGGCAGGCAGGCAGGCCAGGCAGCCAGGCAGGCAGGCAGACTGGCAGACTGCCAGACTGACAGACGTGTGTGTGTGTGTGGGTGGGTGTGTGTGTTTGTGTGTGTATGCATACAGCTATATACATATACATGATGATACATGTGTATATGCAGATATGCTCGCACACGCGACCTGCCCAGCCATGATCCGAACCTCCTGTCTTTTGTAACAGAGAAGTTTGCAAAGTCTAGCAAGGGCTACAATCCTAATGAACGGTTGACTGTCAAGACATTAAATCGCAAATGACGGACACTACCCAAAATGGAGCACAACTAAGTGACTAAGCTGAAGTCAAAGGCTGACATGCGGGATTCATCAACGCGAGGTAGAAAAATGAAATATTGGTAGTATTGATTGCAGTGTATGCGGTTCCTATCCGAACAGTGCCTCCCAGAATTCCAAACAAACAAGACCTATTACTTCCAGAACTGCTAGATTCCGTCATCCCAAAAGCACAAATGCAAGCTATGGCATTGTGGAATGATGGGTTTTCGGGCGTGAGGAGTTTGGAATTATGGAATTTGAATTGCTGGATTCTTGGATTTATGGAACTGTGGATGGTAAAAGAAATTGGATTCTTCGACTTCGGACTTATGAAGTGCAGACATTCGTGATGCGAACCACGACAGGCCCGTGCTTCATGCATACATATACATGCACATACACATACACGTGTACATGTACATGTACATGTTCATAGTCATATTCATGTACGTATATATGGAGAGAGAGAGAGAGAGACAGAGAGCGAGAGAGAGAGAGAACTGTATGCGTTTGCATATCTGTACTGTATCAGCTATACAATAAGTACTGCTTGTTGTTATCATGCGTTCTGCATGTCTGCTGCACCACACACTATACAGCACTAGGGTACTATGGGTATTGGAGCATGTGACATTGCCTTGCATCAGATCAACATTAGGTGATTATCAGCGTTTTGCACTGTGACATGCGAGACCTTCTCTGAGATTAAGGATACGGCAAGACCACCATTCTCTTCACTCCCAGGCCTTCGCCGATAAGACCGAACATCATGGGATTGCCTTGCAATGGCTTTGATTTTGGGCTGTTGGGGCCGTCGGCTTCAAAGTCTGTGGCCACTTTGATGAAACAATTTTCATATGCGGCGAAGATTGACGGAGAACTTCTGGAGCAATCCGGCACACGTCTGGCTGCAGCCTAATCTAACCATCACAAATCTCCCTCTGATCCATCCCAGCTCTCCCGCGTATAGAGGTCTTTCCCTTGTGAGCAAAGAGACGGACGGCAGGCCCGGCACCGCGGTGGCAGTAGGTATCACAGCTTGCGTTGTACTTCTGAACATAAGCCTCCTGGGCTCGAAAAGGGCTCACGCTTGCTGTGTTCTGTCGCATACGAGTGCCGGAGCTGCAAGCATGCTCACGATCCGAGAGGTTGCCAGGTGGCGACCGAAATCCGTAACCAGATCAAATCACTCCCCTAATCGCTCCCATGCCAGGCATCATTTTCCACAAGGACCATACCAGCAGAACACACGGCCACTAAGTCCGGCCACTGTTCGGTCTGGCGGGCCTCACAGGAGCACAAAACCATCAGCTAGCTCGGGAGTGAGTCAGCGATAGCAGGCACAGCACAGACGAGATCTTGCTTCTGCTCGTGGGCACACACTCTCCGTCGTATCACTTGTTTCGAAGCTGCCTTTGCCAAAGGGTGTGCAAAGGGCTGCTGGCAGCTCCAGCCTGCAGTCGAAGCTGCATTCAGTTGCTGCAGAGACCACTCTACGACGCGGGATAGTAAGATAGCACACATGACGTGCGCATGACGCTTCAACTCCATGACTCTCTTCCAGTGTATACCACCAGGCGCTGTCTGCTCCATGGACATGACGATTCGAAGTCTTCCTAATTTTGCTTTTGACCGAGAACGCGCAAGAAGACGGAACTGCAGGGACTACAGCCTCCCAAAGTCTCCGAATGCTCTCGCAGTGCCTGTTCCAGGAGAGCAGCTCGCCCGGCAGTAAGCTACCCCATCATGCTGCCTGAGCCGTGCTACAAAAACCCGAGGCTGATGGCAGTCTTTCAGGCCCCACACAGCCCACCTGCAACATTCCGCAGATGATCTTGACCCAGTTGTGGGAAATAAGCTCTTGAAAGCACGTCTTCTGCCCCTTGCAGACAAGCGGCTGGAAGCATCGATCGAACATCTGTGCACAGCAGCCTGACTGCTGGCAGGATCTTCCAGACCTTGTCGACGAGGCAGTCGAGGGACAACGCGAAGTTGAAAGTTTCAACAATTTGGCTCCATACTGCATTGGCCAATAACTTCTGATAACTTCCGAAGCGAGCCCTGAATCCCTGAAATCCGCCCAGAGGCATGGAGCAGCGTGGGCGGCCTGCGGCTCAAGAAGGGCCCGGGAAGCTGCTACTGTCGCAAACTGCCACCATGAAATCGCAGCTGACACAGTAAATACAGTACCGACAGCACCTTGTTCTGTCAGCCGCCGCATTGCCAAATCATCATGGTGCCAGCAAAGCAGCGCTACGACAGCTCCGAACACGAGCCTCGGGGCAGAGCTGGCTGAATGCAGTAAACCCTAAACCCGAAAACCCACCGTTGCGCAATGACTGGCACACGTGGTTGACAAGCTGGCAACCCCGCAGCGAAGGATGAAACCCACTGAAGCCCCTGTTGAGGGCAGGCTTAGCTCAGACGTTCTGGCTCGCAACGCAGCAGCAGCGAGCACCGACAGTCGGTTCATGGTCCCGTGGCAGAACCTTGGTGGGGAGGGGGGTTTCGTGTTGCTTTGAACAGGCTTCAATTCCCTGCAGCCCGCGCACAGAGATACTTTGCTCATCCGACAATGTCGCAACATGATATTTGCTGCAGTTGCAGATGTGAAGTGGCTGCAGCTAGCAGCCGAAGAAAAGCTTGGGTCTGGGAGGTTTGGCACCGAGCGGCAGGAACCCAGCACTCTCTGCTGCACGAGCGCGGCTTCGGCTGCGTCGGCTGCTTTGTGCACAATCGGCTGCGGGGAGTCGCCGGGCGCAAGCAAACGAAGTGGGAAGGGAGGTGGGCCTCTGGGCCTATTCATAATATGCTGCGTGGACGGCCATCGCTCCTCTGACAGCAGCCAGGTGCGGATGGAATGGCAGTGGAGACCTCAGAACCCAAGCTTAGGAGGGTGAAACACGTGCACAGTTCAAGGCCAGATGAGGGGCGGTAGTCCGCCTTTCCCGTCTCTTTGGCAATCCTGTCAAGCATGCCCAAGAACACGGCTTGATGGAGTCTTCATTCTGGCGGCAGCACTGTCGAATAAGGGTCAGAGACAGGAAGTCGGAGCCCCAACAAGAGATCTGCCATTGCTCTGCCTGTAGTCCTCGAAGATCTGTACGCCGTCCTTCTCCTGCGTTCGTGGGTGCGCATGCCTGGCCAGGCAAAAGTGCCCTTCCCTGTCGGCTCAGAGCTGGGGCGAGAAAGAAGAAATCAGAAAGCACATGTCACGTGTCACATGTCGGTTTGGCCAGGGCATGGAGCCCAGAGATTCGCGGCCCGTGGCGCCGCCGATGAAGATCTGAGCAACTTGGAAGCTCTTTCCATCGATACTTTGAGTCATTCTTTGTAGAGATCACTGGCTGACAGGTCCAAGCCAATGGGCACCGCCGGCCTGGCCTCCACATGCGAGATCCGCCCGGACGGCGCGCCTTCTACGTCGAGTTCCTCAATTGTCTTCTGCAGCATGTCTTGCTCTCAGGAACCTTGGATTCACTCATGGACACCACAGCCCTGCCTCGTGAAAGATGAGGTCCCCGGGTTCGCAGTCGGCTGGATCCTTGTCAAGCGGAAACCGCAGAGCGGACAGGGCCAATTGGAGAGACTGCTGCCTCAAAAGAGATGGGCAGCGTGGTGCGGCAGTGCCTCGGCTTGCAGATTTGAAGAAATAAATGACGTGACAGGCCCGCTACGCCCCAGCTTACAACTGGCGAAGCTTCTTTTGCTTGCGAGCATCACAGGCTTGCAGTTCGAAATCAGCAAGAAGCCAAACTCCTGGATTGGGAAAAGAATCTAAAGAGAATAGGAGGCATCTAGCAGAATCGCTTTCAACTCAACTGGCGGAAGCACTTCTTGGAAGCATGTCCTGCTTGAGGTCCTCGACCACCTTAAAGGGAGTTGAAGAAGAAATCTCTCGGCTCTCCTTGACCCCTACATGACCCACCCGTACACGCACCTTCTGCACAAGTTGGATGTTGTCCAAAAAGAGGGGCGCATCCTTGAGCTTGCTGCCGGGCTTGCACCTGGGGTTTGGGATCATTATGGATAATTTGGATTGAAAGTCGATCACCCAGAGCGAACTCTCTCACCCCCCACCCCCTGATCTCACTGAGCGCAACACTTCGCACTGGCAGGATCGTGGTAGCTTCGGTGATAGGGGATGCCGACCTAGCCGGTTAGCCGTGTTGAGAAACACTTTCCGTCCGAGATGCCAATGGCCGTGTCTCTTTGCAACCACTCTGGTGCGACCGAGAGGCGTATTTGAGCGCAGCATCCACAAACCTGCATCGGAAGAAGCACGAGTACTTCTTGATTCTTGGCTCATCTACACTGCCCCCTTGTCTTTAAAGCAGAGACAATGCGACGGGCCAAAAGCTCCCATGCGCCTCTGCCGCAAGGCCTTGGCTGCCTCCGGGACCTGGCGCTGATAGGCCGCGTTCACCTGCCGGTTCATCTGAGAGCTGAGGCCTTCCTGAGCCTTCAGAGAAGGTTCCGGGCTCCTCTGAGAACCTCTCACTTCCTGCCTCGGCACAGTGGTGCTCCAGGGCCTTGCCGAAAGGCCACTGCGCCTGGGCCCATCCGCTCTAGCTGGAGTCACAGTCCCCTGGGCCTGGGCTATGGCTGCCGGTGCGCCGGTGCGCTGGCGCACAAACCGAGCTGCTACACTGTTTGCTCCCGCAAGCATTGCGATCTCAATGGTTTCATTTGGCAGCATGCACTAACTGATTACGAGAAGAAGGCCGTTTCTGGAATGCTGGGTATAACAGTATAACGATCGGCGGGGTTTCGCTTACTGTGCCTCCTTGGAGCTCCCTGACACCTGAGGAAGGAGGAGACTTTGCAGACGCTGCTGGGCGCGTAGCGAGCGAGGAACTTCCGGCATAACCGATGTATACTCTCTATCTCCAACATCTGCAAAAGGGTCGAATTCATACAGCGACACCTTTCCGATAAAGAGCAACCGTGGCAAAGTGTAGCTCGGGGGAGAGCCCAAGCGCAGCATGGAGACTTCGATAAACCCGGCACTTTCCAGTGTGGCCTTCTCCGCCTCGTCATCAGGAAGCCGCTCAATCAGCTGCGTCTTCAAGCCAACCTGGTGGTGCACGTCTCAGTCCATGCAATCCCAAACGATCAGGTGGCAGAAGCACCTGCGTGCCATCAATGAGAATGTAGGCCGCCGAGGGAACAGCCGCCTGCGACTCGGCTTGTCACGGGCCCTAACCACGAAAAGATTCGACAAAGTCCATACTTCTGCTTCTGCTCACCCTGCCTTGTTGGCAGCACCAGCACCGATGTCCTGTGCGGAGCAGTGCATAGTGCGTTTGATTGGCCGCCAAAATGGCCACAAAGTGACTGCTCATTGCTTCAGGATGTGACCACAGCCGACCTGCCTCGCCGTCCTCCGTCACACCTGCAGACCATACTCTGTACTACGGTCTGTCGCGTTTCTGATGCCCGCAGAGGCACTCTGCACGTGTTGGGACCTAAGAGAGCCTCAACACAGCAAGGTACCCTTTGAATCGATGAACCCGCCGAGTGTGCAAGACCCACAGCTCCGTCGCACCTTTGGGCCAGCGCGGCCAGTTCATTGTCCTTGTAGCTTGGCATGACCCAGCAAACAAACCCGCAGTTAGGCGCGTCATATGGAACACGGACGCAAGGAAGAGAAGCCTTCAAGCTGCAGAAAGTGCATGTCACTGAGATGCTGAGCCCACAGCCAGCGAGCCCAGACCTCGTCGTCGTCCAGGCGGGCCCAGTGCCCAGCTTCGATCTCAGCGTTCGGAGTTCATTGGAAGACCGTCTTCGCCGTGTTGACGTGTGTTGTGAGCTGCTTAAGCATGCTTCAGGCTGATGTTGGAGATTCGCTCCTCCTACTGGTAGTGGTTGGTCCGCCTACATGGTGCTGGATTAACAAGCATCTAAACAATCCCTAGAATTGTCAATGCCAACACTCTCGCCTGAAACACATCCGTGATTCATGTGATTTGCTTGGCTTTGCTGCACAGCAAAGCCATGTTGAATGCTGTGGAGTCTTTGCCTCGGCTACACGGACCAGATCCCCAGGGCGGATTGTGTCCAAGACCTGCCGCCGACGCTGAAACACCTATCGCGTCGGCTGGCTCAAGTCTTGGCCTCAGCGTTGGCCGCCGGTGCAGCGCGGATCGCAACCTGAGCTCGCACAAAGAGACGGCCCGAACACAATGATTTGCAGGCACTGTCATGCCAGTTGCACTGAGACTCCCACGCGAGGGGCATGGATGCACCGATAGACACCCGGCGAATGCTTGCCGGCAACATTCGCCTCGTTGCGAGGGGTATGAGGGGGCTGGGCACTTGATGTCATGGGTCAGCATTTGCACGATGGCGCCTGGGCATAGACTCGATTGTCGTTCTCTTTGGCAGGCACCTTACAAGTGCCGCGGCAAAAAACAGACTTGCATTGCAAGCGCTTTACGTTGTCTCGACTGTCGAAGTCTGCAGTCACTTCTTTTCCTCCAGAACTCGGCGGTGCGATGTCCCGAAGACCTGTCATCAGGCGCAAGAGCGAAGCCCGCAGGGTTCGCGCGGTTTTCGGAGGCATGAGCACACTATGTCTGATAGGGGCAACTTTTTGCCAACAAGGTCCCATGTACATCACTCTAGCCGGAATCGCACCAGATCTATCCATCCCCTCATCGCTACCTTGCCTGACATTCGGGTTTTACAGAAACTGTGAACAACGCCTTTGAGTGAATCTCCTAGCAGACACCTCTTCCCGTGCAGCCTTAAAAGGGTCCGAAATTATTTGATAATTTTTTTGGTTTTTTTGGTGGAAGTTTTTTGTTTTTGTGCGTTTGCTTGGTCTGAGGGGACAGGCGGGAGGGACGGAGGGAGGGAGGGGGGTGGATTTTTCCTCGGGAAACACTAATTCCCTCACATTTTTGACGGATTTGGTGCCATTCCCCCTATATAGATTTTCCTCAGGAAAACGTACGTTACCTTAAGGAAAACGTACGTTACCTTGGTTTTTCCTAGGGAAACGACAGTTTTCCTTACGTTTTTGGACGGATTTCGTGCCATTTCCCACGTTGCCTGACGAAAACCTACGTTTGGTTGTTGTTGTTGTGTTGAGAAAAACCGACATTACCTTGGTTGTGGTTGTGGCTGTTGTTGCTGTTGTTGCTGTTATTATTCTTGTTATTATTCTTCTTGTTAGCCTTATTGTTATTGTTATGAATATGTATTATTGCTGTTGCATTATTCTACTATTTATTCATTTTTGTTATTATTATTTTTACTGTTATTACTGTTGCTGTTGTTGTTGCTGTTGTCATCGTTGTGGTTGTTGTTGCTGTTCTTGTTATTCTTAAGCCGGTGTTGTTGTTGTTGTTGCTGTCGTTGTTGTTGTAGTTGTTGTTGTTGTCGTTCGTATTCTTCTTATCATTATTAGTATTCTTTTTGTTCTTGTTGTTGTTATTGTTGCTATTGTCGTTGTCGTCGTTGTCGTCGTTGTTGTTGTTGCTGCTGCTGTTGTTGTGTCACTGGGTTTGTCGTTGTTGTTGTTGCTTTTGCTACTACCCTAATTGTAGTAGAGCTTAAAGAAAGCAGCAGGGTCTGCAGTGCAGAAGTTCAGAAAAGCGGGAGGGTAAGGGGGTGAACAACCGGGCACGCCGCTGGCTACAGCTGCTCACACCTTTTCACTCGAGCTCAAGGCGCCTGCGTCAGTTGCAGCTCTGGTCCCTGTGGAACAAGCACGCTAGCCCTGATGGATAGNTGAACAACCGGGCACGCCGCTGGCTACAGCTGCTCACACCTTTTCACTCGAGCTCAAGGCGCCTGCGTCAGTTGCAGCTCTGGTCCCTGTGGAACAAGCACGCTAGCCCTGATGGATAGGCAAACTTATGCCGGAGACAGATATGCTTTGGGGTTTAGGCTGATCGGTTTCACATCCATCAAGGGGTGTTTCCCAAAGCTTGCTAAGGCTGCCTTGGGTAAGCGCGTACCTGGCGTTTGCCATCAGCCATCTCATGAGACTGGAGTTTCCGAGCCTCTTCGTTAAGCAGTCCGCGGGCATATTAGCCCCAGGAATCCAGAAAACTTTAGTACGTAAGACCTCTGCTGACTTCGACATCACAGCCACGTCCAGCTGTGCACGTCGGCACAGTCCAGCAGCCCCAGATCGGCGGTGGTAGAGGTCGTAGAGGGCCCTGGCGTCAGTGACTCCGGCGGTAGGATCGCCGTCATCATTGACCCGAACCACTGCAACTGTCTCATCCTCACCGTAACGGGTCCCATCACTCACGCACGTCCCTGGTACAACTGCTTCACAGAACAAAGCTTTGATCCATTCCAGCTCTGCCAAACCATCATCCAAGGCCAGGGCTTCGCTGCCCAAAGAGGCTTTGACTGCACGCCGCAGTCGGTGGCTTTTCCAACTGTTGATGGAAAGCCGCGCAATCTTGCCGTCCAAGATGCAACGATCGCAAAACGCAACCAGGAAACCGCCCTGAGATCTCTCCCCATCGTTTCCCAGGCTTGCATCTGAAAAGACCAACCAAATACCGTCTTCCAAGTCAATGGGGAGAATGCGGAGGTAGGCCTCGCTCGTGCTGCGAAGTTCTTGAATCACCTTGTTGCAGAACTTGATGTTCTGCACCGTCGGCCCACCTTTTCCCCAGGCCATCGTCATGGCACAGGATGCCGCCACATCAGGTCGAGCTTCTCGACCTACCCAAAGAAGAGATCCCCCAGCCCCACGCACCAACGTAGTCTCGTTGTCATCGAGTTTTCGGTCCTCATCCTTGACCTTCTCCCTCGGGAGGATCACCGGGGACAATTTCTCGTGAATGTACCTGGCCATTGAGATCCTGATCTCGAAGTTTGTCTCCTGTGAGACTGTCCTGCCCAAGTACTCACCAGAGTTCTCATAAATCTCACGCCACTTTCCAAATCTAAACCTTTGGCGTAACTTCTCCATCAGACCGCCATGGCGGGGATTCCCACCTTGAAGGAAATCGTCGACATCAAGCAACACCAAGCCTGCGCATCCGCGTAGCCCACGTGGATTCTCAGCCCCCAAATACGGCAAGAAGTAGAGGCATGGGTCGAAGGTCGACTCCAGGTAGCCGAGCTCGCCAAGTGCTTTGCGCACCGTCTTGCGCCACACTGCTGGCGCATTCACCAACCCATAAACGGCAGTCAATACCCGTATGAGCCAATGCCTCTCGTACCCTGGAATGCCTGAGGGTGGCATGGTGGCAAACAGGGGGCCTTGCTCACGCTCGTGAGCATCAGACTGGCCGAAAGCTGAGGATACGTCCATTATGACCAACCGGTATCTGAGGCTGCTGAGAATCTGGAAGGCGAGGTAGACGGTTGGTGTAGCAGGTGTCGGCGCATACCGCTCCAGTTCTTGAGCATCCGGGTCCCGGTGCCCAAGCAAGATCCATCTTGCCTTGGCCTTCCAAGTCATGCCAATCTCTTGTTGCTTCTTCGTCAAGATGAACCGCGATGGCATAAGCCTGTGGCTGAGTTTGTCTCTGATCCGCTGGATCTCCTCAGGGTCAGTCACAAAGGAAATCGCATTGGAGCCCTCCAGGTTCTGGATCTCGGTCAGCTTAGCCGCGTCGAAGAGTTTGCGCTCCTCCCGGCTCAGCGTCCTCTCCTGGAGTTCCTTACCAGACTTCTTGGTAAGGCATATCCAGCCTGAATGCAACTCTGAGTGAGTATATAGAACATCATATGTCCCAAGCTTGCCGAAGAGCTGTAGGTCGCGGCTATTCGCCACCACTGGGAACCGTCGCTTGTCACCCCATGGAGTGACACAGTCCGCCATCCAGACACCACCAATCTTTGACTTGGGGCGCGCAGCAGTTGTCCCAGTGCCGTCATGTCCGCGTTTCATCCCCCGGTCAAATAGTCGATGATCGTCACTCCCACGATGTGGTTCACCACCGTCCGTAGCTTCCACCTGAACTCCGGGGTCAGGGTGTCCAGGTTTAGGGCGGTAGTAGAGGGTCGTCTCGATGTTATGGACCCCTCGAGGTAGAGGTCTGTGTAACCTCTTTGATGACTCTTCACCAGTCACCAGTGAGTCCTCGATCACATTCCCGGTGGCCAAGTCACGTGTCACTCGCCTGACGACATCTGACCACATAGGCCCGGCACTGTTCGACGTCCTGAATCTATCGGCCTGTGGATCCACTCGTCTCCATTTCTTCATAGCTACTGGCGGCCATACCTCTCTTGGAATCACTGGATCCACAACAGGTGCCCTCGACGCCGATGATGATGATGACGGTTCCTGTTCAACATCTACAACTGGGACTTCGGCTTGTGGTACATGAGGTTCTCCTGAACTTGGTCGCTGTTGACCGACTTGTGGTACATGAGGTTCTCCTGAACTTGACTGCTGTTGACGGGCTTGTGGTACATGAGGTTCTCCTGAACTTGGTCGCTGTTGACCGACTTGTGGCACATGAGGTTCTTCTGAACTTGGCTGCTGTTGACGGGCTTGTGGTACATGAGGTTCTTCTGAACTTGACTGCTGTTGACGGGCTTGTGGTACATGAGGTTCTTCTGAACTTGACTGCTGTTGATGGGCTTGTGGTACATGAGGTTCTTCTCGTCCATCAAGGGGTGATTCTTCAGGATCACCGCTCGCTTCTCCGTTTTCTTGTGATACATCAACGTAACCAAGCTTCTCTGAGTCGAAACGCAGCCTCTCCTTGGCTTGTAGTAGATCGCGCGGCAGCACCTCCAGGCCCTGACACTCCAGTGGTCCCATCGGAAAGACCTGACTCACGTGGCATTTCCAGAGTTCGGCTCGTCGGGAAACCCAGACGGTGTGTCCTTGTTGACAAACCACGAAGCAGGGCCCGACCTTCGCCAGTGCACCACGTCTTCCCTGCCTCCACACAGTCACCGGCTGCCCTTCCCGGAAGACATGTCTCTCAAGTTGTCGTCGTGGTCTACTCCGTCGTGCCCTCGCTAGTCTCTCCTTGGAGTCTTGTTCAATCAGTGCTTGCCGTGCTGCAGTTCGGAGCTCTTCGGCCCGGCGCCATGCCGTGTCCATGGTGGTGCTAAGCTCATAGCTTTGGCCATCACTGATCATGTCCATGGTCACCCGGGGTTGTTTCCCAAGAACCCTTTGAGCAGGACTATACCCACTCCGGTTGCACATGGTCTGAAGACTCCACGAAACCTCATAGATCAAGGCCTCCACCTCATCCATGTCCCGCGGTTGCGCCAGCTCCCGGGACCGGTAGTACACATTCTTGAACAGTCCACCACGTCTCTCAGTCACGCCATTCTCGAACGGGGCATCTTGGTCAATAAACAAGGGCTGCACACAGTGCCTCTCGAGTCCTGCCTGAAAGGCTGCCCCAGTAAACTCCGTCCCTTGGTCCAAGATCATGAACTCTGGTGGCCCAAAGGTTCGGAGCCACATTCGTTCAAAGGCCTTGAAGGTCAGCTGTGCAGAACGGCGGGTGTGGTCGATGAGGCCGAAGGTCGAGTAGAGGGTGCCGAGGCATGTGATGTTGAGTACAGGGTGCTCGGTACGGTTATCCAACCCGTGGACGAACAGCACATCAATGCCAATCACCACATTGAAGTCGTAGCAGCGGGGCGTTGATGCCGGTAGTCGTGTCGGTGGTCGCTTCTCAAGGTCACACCCTGAACACGTGAACTCTCGTTGCACATAACTGATGACATCAGCTCGGCAACCCGCTGCTTTCAACAACCTCACAAACTCATCCTGGCTCGGGTGCCCAAGGTTCACATGTGATCGTAGCACTGCCCGCTTCTCCTGGTTGGTCAACTCCTGGTGGCTGGCGAAATCCTCCACAGGGTCCGGGAGACCGGCAGAGTACACCACCACGGTTCCAGAATCCGGTCGTCGCGCGATTCCCTGAGGAGGTCCCTGTGCAGCTTGTTCACGCCACCACCATTGTCCCTGATGGAGGTCAGCTGTCCAACGGAGATGCCGATAACCCGGGCCCACGGCCGGCATGAACCCAAAGTCACTGGGTAGAAGACAAAGAACAAGGTTGTCCCCAACTCGTCGCCATCGGCGAGACTTATCATCCTCCTGGGCCCGTTCAATCCAGTAGTCACGCTCCTCAGGAGTTGGTAGAGACCACCTGAGGTTTTCAACAGTGGGCTCGGGGTTCCGGTGTTCATCCTCACAGGCAGTCAGGTACTCCTCGTAAGCGGGCCCACAAATTCGATCAAGGCTGTCCAACAACACCCTCTTGGTGCTCTTCTCCATCGTCACCTCAATCGGGTCGTAGACCAGGTCCTTGAGTTCCTCAATGAAGTCCTGCTCAAACTCCTGGATCACGTAGATGGACACCGGCTCGTGGCTCCCGAGGTCATACTCCGTAAAGCTCCCGTAGTTGATATCAATGACATTGGGTTGGCCCTCATCCATGCTGAGAAGAACTCGCCTCCGAAGTGGTGTTTTGAGCATAGCGTTCTTGGTGCCGGGGACCTTTGTCCCATGAAACTTCCAGAAGTAGCTCCTCTCCGCGTTCACCAGCGACACCAATGTGCTCCATCCGCTGTCGCTGATCTGCTCGAGGTCCCGCAGCTTTGCCTTGGTCAGGGTGCCGCAGGGTTGAAATTCTGCAGCCGATTGACCAGGTTCCTCGGGTCGTAGCCACCCTGGCTCAGCATCGCATTGTAAGCTTCCCACCATTCGCTGGCGAGGGTGCGATCTCCACATTGGTCGCACAGCCAGGCTTCTCGGCCCTTCCAGGTCACCTTCTTCACCTCGTTCTGCTGGCACTCGAGACACAGTTTCACTCCGAAGGCTGGCGACATCTGTTCGTGGGGTATCTTTCCCTGCCAGGTGTACTTGCACGCTGGGTCGCCGTGACAGCACACCCAGATCAGCAGTCTTGGCTCGTGAAGCCGGTAGAGGTTGAGGTCGCCGCTCGGACACAACGTGCAGCTGCGGGTCTCGGCTGGTGGTTCGCATCTCATGAGGTTCATGGTGTCCTCGAACAGCTCTTGCTCCAGGTCGACCACCGAACTCGGGGGTGGCTGCGCGGAACTGGCTGGTGTGCCGATGTAGTGTGGGCCGTCCGCCTCGACCGACATGGGTCCGGAAGTCCTCAAAGGCACTGGCACGGGCACCTCTGGTTCGGAACTCGCCGGTAGATGCAGCCAAGACCTCGTCGGTGTCGGTTCCAGGTCTTCCGGCTTGGCTGATGTGGTGTCCCTGGTGCCCTTCTTCTGTTGCTTCTCCATCTTCTTGGCCCGGCTTCTGGTACACCATCACCGTGTTCCACTCCTGCATCTGGTCCGGCGTGAGCTTGGGGATCTGCTCCACGGAACCGCACTGTTCGCACTTGGCCCAGGCCCACTGAGCATTGGCTCCGTGGGACACTTTCACATGTTGGCACGTCGGCGAAGATCGCAGCACCGGTGCCAGGAATTTCGACCGCCCGATGTGTTGAGCTCGGGGGCGAAGGAGATCCCCGGCATCGTCGGGCAGGTAGCTCCGGGTTGGCTCGCGCTTCTCTGCCTTTGCCTTGGCCAGGATGAAGTTCTCCTGCTGCTGCAGCAGCATCGCCCGTTGTTCCATACGTTCCCGGCGAATGGCTAGGCGTCGGGCGACCCGAAGATGAGGTTCGCGGGTCATTTCCATGAGCGCTGACATTGCCTGCGTAGTGTAGGCCCACAGCCAGCGCAACCACAAGCGGCGCCAACGCAGGAGGCATGTCGAGAGGGAGGCCCGCGGCATCCACGATCGCAAAGGAAGTCGATGGACTAGTAGGGCTACTCCTCTCTCCCCAAACTTGGGACTTCCCAAAAGCCACATGCAACGGCACGCGGAAACCTTGTGGACCGAACTCCGTAAGACTCACCTCCACGTGTCCTGAGTGCTTCTGTGACATGGACTGCATGCAGTTGATGTGTGTGTGATAGATTCGCATGCTCCTCATGTCGATCACACTGCCAAGGTCTGTCAACAAGTATGCCGGGACCAAACAAGGGACGCTGCCAGGGACAATCTGCACACGAAGCTGACCGCAGTATCCGGCGACTCCGACCGGAATGTAGGCGATAGGAGTTTTCTCTTCCACACCACACACCCCACGTACTGTTCCACCATCCTCCGAAGTGTGCTGGACCCTCACCCCGAAGTTCTGTTGCAAGTGGTTGTCCATTTTCTCCAGGGTTTCACGACCAATCAGGCCATGCTGGGCTGCTGTATCAATGAGGGCCCGTCCAGGTTCTTCATTTGTTGTCGCGAAACTGTAGTTGAGGTAGTTGTCTGTGTGGTGATGCTTGCGCTGGTTGCTGTCGGGCACTGGCGGTAAAGCGAAGGCATTTACCTCAAGACAAGTGCTCTCACACATGTATTGCTCCACGGCGGAACCCCCTTCAATCTGGCTGTAAAAGCCCTGATGCCCTGCGCCGGGCGGATCAACAAAGAACATGGCCGCAGTTGGGCCGCCACTGCCGACCGGAGGCTTCCCACCACCAGTCGCAAAACGCTTCGGAGGGCCCTGTCGATGAGGGCAGTTCCTAGCCCAATGGCCCACCTGCTTACACTGGTGACACCTGGTCCTCGACATGAGGTCCGAGACGCTCACCCGGTGTCGCCCATCTGCTCGATCATGGCGATTGTTCGTGAAGCCTCGGCCGGTCCGTGCCTCTTGCAGAGCCCGCCGATGGTCCAAGTAGGTCCCAGGCTGACCACAGCCAGCGCCGTAGACACCGAAGGTTCCAGGCATCTTCCGGTCTTTCCCGCTCTGCTTGCCCTTTCCTTTGCCCTTGCTAGGCTTGCCTTTTCCTTTGCCTTTGCCCTTGCTGAACCGGTCCTTGGCCTCGAAGAAAACCCAGGTGAGGTAATCGCCCAGGTACTCAATGGCATCCATCTCCTCGATCTCGGCCGGCGGCTGGTCCTCGACAATCATGTAGGTCTCACCGGTCGCCTCGTCAAACTCCAGCAGGTCCTCGAAGGTCTCCTCAACGTATGTGGTGGCCTCCTCCCAGAAGGCTAACCTCGTGTCGTCATCATCCTCATCACCGTAGCCATTGCCATCCTCATTGGTGTCCTGCCAGAAGCTCCTCGTGCGCTGGGTCGGCTCATCGACCGTCTCCCCGAACAGCTTCCGGATCGCCTTCTCGACCTTCGGAAAATCTATCGATCCATCCGTCAGCACCTTTATCCTCTGCTTCTGGTCCTCCGTAAAGTTACCCTGCCGGAGCAAGAGGTGCCCCAACAGGTGGCTCCCGGCCGAGGTGTTGAGAAGGTCGAGACCCTGCCGCTTCAGCTCGCCAAAGGCAGCCTTCTTGGTGGCCACAAAACCGCTGAGACTCTGGTCTGCTCGGCGACGGCCCTTGAAGATCGCCTGATCGAAGGCCTGCTCCAGCTTGGCGTCCTTCAAGTAGTCATGCGCCTCCTCAATCGTGGCCACAATCCGCTCATAGCCGGTGGCATCGGTAATCTCCTCCACAGACATGTGGGCCAGGAGTGCCGCCAACCTGCTGCCGTAAGGAATGGCGTCTATTATCCGTTTCCCTATGAGGGATCCCGGCAGTCGCTCTGTGGCCTCGATAAGCCAAAGTTTCAAGTTCCTGGCGTACTCCTTGTACTTCGTCTCGGGCTGCTCGCCGTCCCAAGTCGGGGCGGCTTCCATCTTGTAGTCGACGAACCGCTTCTCAGAGCTGGCGCCGGCACCGGCAGCACCACGTGGCGAAACAGCACGCCGTGAAGGCATCACCGGCGAAGACCCTCCAGCAGGAGGCTCCCGAACTTCTTGCCGAACTTCTTCCCGCAACGACTCTTCATCTCGCGGGGGCGTCGGCATGGTCAAAACTAAGCTGCCGAGAGGTAGTCTCCGGCAGGTCCACTCCAGCAGTCGGCTGGCTCAGAGGGAAAACTCGGGCTCCAAAGAAAAGCCCTCAACAAACACAAAGTTCGGAAAGTCCTCCAAAAAGGGTTTTCGGGGGGGGTGCTCTCGCAGCCGAAGCTTCTGAGGTAGTCCCGAATCGGGTAATCGAGCTCGCGGAGGCTCGTGTAATCGATGGGCTCCTGCAGGCGCGTCCGCCCTCTCAGCCCCAAGGTCACACTCTGGTCGGTCACCAGAGCTCCGCTACCATGAACAACCGGGCACGCCGCTGGCTACAGCTGCTCACACCTTTTCACTCGAGCTCAAGGCGCCTGCGTCAGTTGCAGCTCTGGTCCCTGTGGAACAAGCACGCTAGCCCTGATGGATAG
>BGNK01000512.1:212320-238191 GCA_003297005.1 Symbiodinium sp. clade A Y106
TTGGTGAGCAAAACCCAAATCCCAGAAGTAGATGTCGGAGCTGTTGGAGAGCAAACCCTAAACCTAGAAGGACATGTTGGAAAGCAAACCCCAAACCCTAAAAAAGATGTTCCTAAACCCGTGATTGTGGTCGTGGTAGTGGTAGTGCTAATGGTTTCAGCAGGCCCAACCAAAAAGGGATGTGAAAGAAGGCCGGGCTTCCTTCACCCAGGTGCTTTTGCCAGAAAATGGGAGGTGAAAGAAGGCCAGGCTTCCTTCACCTAGCTCCGATTTGCAAGAAAATGGGAGGTGAAAGAAGGCCGGGCTTCCTTCACCCAGGTGCTTTTGCAAGCAAATGGGAGTGAAAGAAGGCCAGGCTTCCTTCACCTAGCTGCGGTTTGCAAGAAAATGGGAGGTGAAGCGTGCTTTTGCAAGACAAAGGGAGGTGAAAGAAGGACAGGCTTCCTCCACCCAGGTGCTTTTGCAAGAAAATGGGAGGTGAAAGAAGGCCAGGCTTCCTTCACCTAGCTGCGGTTTGCAAGAAAATGGGAGGTGAAAGAAAGCCAGGCTTCCTTGACCCAGGCGTGCAAAACCTTCCCCGCGATGCGGCTCACGCGTTGGCTTGCGATCCCGTCCTACTATTTGCATAGGATCCGTGCGGCCGTAGCATCCGGAAAACTTGCAGTACTTGGGGGAATCTCGCCAGTATAGAGGAGGAAGCACGAGTTCCGAACTTTTGCATCCCGCCAGTGTTTTTGGGAAGCCTTGTGGGCCGTGCTGCGGAATCCCGCCACTTAAGGGGAAAGCAGTTTGGCTGTTTCCTGCAGGTCCTCGAGGTGGTCTCTTTGTGGTCTCTGCATCGCGGTCGACCTGGTTGTAGTGTCTTATTTTCTTAAGAGCAGGTTGCAGGAAAGCCCGGCCTTCTCTCACCTCCCTTTTTGAAAGAAGCTCCGGCCTTCACTCAAAAAGCAGCTGGCTCTGGCTTCCCCCCTGCTCCTATAATGCGGAGGCTCTTGGACCCTCCCGAAAGAACTTCTTCTGCTCTTCTTCTACTACTGTAACTAGACGCACTATTCAGTCGCAATTGTATTCAGACGCATTGCACCAAGTGCCATTGACCACCGCGATTCGTCTGACACAGAAGCACACGCAGACACAACTTGACAGGGAGGTTTGTGACAAACAAATGAGTCGTTGTTGTTTTTCCCCAGTTCAACCTCGATATGAAACGGGCGCTGGCAGAATCCTTGTGCGAGCCTGCAATATTGATTTGTAGGCCCGTTTACGACGATGAACGACGACCGTAATCCCGAGGTTGGCGTCGGGCATCTGCTTGCAGGTAGGCAGGAAAATATGACACCATTGCGGGAGAACTCGGACCAATTTGGATTGGCACTTGCTGGTGCGAGGCTACTCCGGCTCCTGAGTGCCCGCAATACGAAATGGGCGAAGGAAGACCAGCTGCTGCAGAGTTGTGGAGTCAATTCTGTGCTCAGCCCGTTGCTGAGTTTGCAAGTTTAACGGTAAGAGGGGCTCGAGGCTGTTTGAGGCCCACTGCGGTTCAGCCTTGTGCAAGACTGCCATCACTTGAGTCCTCTGACAAAAGCGCTGTGCGACCGTGAGTTCGAGAAGCCCAGTGCCCACGAGCCTGCATTTCCTGGAAGAGCTTTTCCGCCTCTGCCACGTAACCCAGCTTGGCGCATGCGTCGATGGCCTTGGCACAAGGGGAATCCGACGTGCCCGTGTTCGCTCCACGGGTCGACTTGATGCGACTGAAACCTGCAAAAGCGATGAGGCCCTGGCTGCTTGGTAGGGTCTCGCTTCCATGGCCAGCCCTTTCCGGTCGGCCCTCGTCAAAGTTCAAAACATCAAGATTACATCGCTGAGCATGGCCCTCTAAAAACTGCTGGTAGTATCGCTGAGTGCTCATGTGCGCTTTCATGGGCTCTGAAACCAGGCTTCTAGCTGTCTGAGGAAGTGCAGAGCGCGGCCAGGCTGCCCGGACTTGGCGCAAGAGTCCTCGGCTGGGAACGATGCAAAGCACGGCGTTCGCGCCAGCGTTCGAGATTCGAGTCTTCGTCCATGCCAAACAGGAGGAGTCGATTATCGGCAATTTCAATGTCGCACAGCGAACACATGCGAACACAGTGTTACCAGTGGCTTTCCAAGTCTCCACTAAGGTGGTGTAGCTCACCAAATTCCTGACAGCGGCAGCGACAAAGCATGGAGCCAACAGGCTGATGCTTGATCCTTGAGTTTCGACAAGGCTCGGCTCGAGGTGCAGGGCAATCGCGCGGCTCATCCAGGCTTCTGCTTCCTCCACCTGCCGCGGTGGGTCTGGCATGGGCCTATGGCCTATGGGCCTGCTCTGGGTAGGAGAACCCGTGGTCTTGTGTTGTGACAGTCTGCATGGCAGAGTGGTTCTCGCAACATACGATCTTTCCCATCAGCACGAAACACTGGCGGGGGCAGGAGAACCTGCCCGAGGCGAGCATATCCGTGCATCACGGTGTTGAACGCCTCGAAAGGTGCCGTGCTTGCTGCTTTGAAGATGCTTCCCGGGCACTTAGATCGACAGTCAAACCTCCAAAAACGGTGAAGCACGGTCCCGGCTTCGATGTCAGGATCAGCTAGCAGTTGAAGCCATGCGGCAGCCTCCAGTTTTGAGCGAGCCGGCTGAAGACAACTGCCGGCTCCGGGACTGGAACCGAATGATCAGATGACGATGTGCGAGAGAAAGCAGTGGCGTAGGCGACCCCTCTGTGGCCTCGCTGGGTCGTCCTTCCTGTGCAAAGGCCTTGATCACGATGCTGTAGGCCTTTCGTTTGTGGTAGGTGTTCGCAGCATTTCGTTTCGGAAGCTCGGAAAGACAACCTAGCTCAACTTCGCGCCTGACCATCTGGAGCGATAGCTGTCGCCTTCCGTTGCGTCCAAATATCCGACATGGGAGCCCAGGGCCTAGACAAATGCTTTCCTCTGCCTCCTCCCGCAGAAGCGCAGCTGCCGCCTCGCTCTGCCCGGCCCTTGCGAAGGCCTCATCAGAAACGAAGCTTCCCTGAGCCGAAAGTCTCGGCTGGGTGCTGACAGGCCCTCTGGTGTGATTTGGTGGTGCTGAGTGGAGCTGTACTGGTAGGGCACCACGTAGGGCAGCTACTGAAGTCCAGACCAGCGGCATCCAACAAAGCTCCCAGGGAGGGAAGGTCGCTGCCGGTGACCTGACTTCCGGCCGTAGAGGGCTGTGGCACGTGCGGCTTAACGAGCTGAAGAGAGCAACGTCTCGAAGCCGCTGCAGGCGCCTGCTCCTGCGCTTTGAGCAGCAGCAGAGCCCAGTCGGCTTCCTCAGCTCTGGGCTTCAAGAGGCCCCAAGCCTCCAACTGTCGTTTGTACCTCCGGAGTCTCCCCTCCTCCTAGAGGCTTTCTTCATTTTCACATGCCAACAAACATGTCAAACCCGTTTCGCAGCGTTCCGTCTGCAGCTTCTTGTTGCTCGGCACCGGAATCGTTGGAATCATGCTAGAAGTTGTCCGGATCCGCCCGGAATCATCTGGCTAGTGTTCCATCCACGTTCTCCTCTTCTTCATTCGTACTATGACGGTCACTACGGTCGGCATTTTCGCAAGGTGTGACATAGTGTGACACGTTGGGGGTTTGCCAAACAGCACTGTCGGCTTCTGGCAGACTGCACCTCAAACATGTTGCCCCACGGAGTATCTGGCGGCTATTCAGAAGCATATAGTATAGGTCCATGCGACGCCTCTCCCCATGACAATTCCAGCCCCCGGCATACTTGTCGCATCTGCCATGTGATGAACCCATCAGCACGCTTCTCCACGACAGTTACAATGCCAGGAGAACAGCAGGACAGCGCTTGATCTTGCACGCTCTCGGAGATTCAAGGTACACTCTCCATGCATCAACTCTGCTAGGCATGCCACTTCTTCAACAGAAGGTCCCAAATGTCATGCAAACACCTTAGAATGCCTGCACAGAAGAAGCTGCAGCCTAAGTAGTCAGAAAGCGACAGAACCAGAAAAACGGAATCGACAGACTGTGGCTGCAGAATGCTGCAGGCTGCAATTGGAGAGGATCCGTCGTGGGAGGACTCTCAAAGCAATGACAAGCTGCGCTGCTGCGAGCGGCCGCATTGAGCAGCTTGCCAAAGCTGCGAGGAGATGGACGCACCTCAGCACGGGCGCAGTCTAGCAGCAAACCTTCGCCGCTGAGTGGTCATATCTGAAGTTGATTGTTATGAGTGCAGCGCCCCGTCTTCGCGCATGCGAGCGAAGACGACCAGAGCTTTCCGGAAGGCTCCAGCATTGGCACAAGCCTGGCAATTCAACGGCTCGGTGGATAACGTCGTGCCAGGAACCTCTGCGTGAGTGTGCCACAATCAGAGATGAAACCGTCATGCAGAAGCAACCTATCCAGCAGCTGTGATGGAGTAACGTGCGCAACTGCACTTACTGCCCTGCACGTAATCACAATGCAGACACGACAAGCCATGATAGAGGCAAAGCGACACGGCACACGCTGTAACCAAAAACGCGCAAGGCCACAAAGCAAAGACCGCAGCAGGATCGCGGCAACGCAAAAACAAAAAAGTTGCAAACAGCAAGGGATGCGCTCAAACAACCAGGATAGCTGCTCCGCAGAATCTGAAAGCAGAAATCTGACAAAGTCACAGAATCGACGAAAAGCAAAGCTCCAAAGCACACCCACAAACAGAAACATGCTCCAGCCCACGAAGCAGAAACAGCTGGCACCGCTGTGCCACAAATTCAGCGAAACATAGCGTCCGGGACTTGTGGGGGGTTTCTTCACGGCTCAAGCTAAAACAAGGGATGTTCGGTCTCACGTTGGAAACAGCAGCAGCATCTCTGGCCTTGAGATTGGTGTGGTACAGCTTGCGGATCGTCTCCTAGGTTAGGGCGCCATGCTCTGTATCGACTTCGCTTCATTCTTGATGCACTTCTGGCGGCAGCCCATTCAACCTAAGGGCATAATAATGGCCTAGCATCGCCCTAAACCATAAACGTCGCTGAACTTGGCCCTAAACCCTAATATGAGTCCTTGGGCAGCACCGCACGAAGGGCGCTGAAGCAGCGCTCGGCAGCGAGGACGTCGCCCTCCTGCAGAAGTGTCTGGCCTCTCGGCCCTTCGACGTCAAGTGGTGAAATTACAAGAATACCAGCTCAAAAGGGAACAGAACTCGCTGGGTTGCCTCGGCCAGCTGGTTCATCCGATCGAAGAGGGCCTGTGGGGAGCTGGAGCCCAGCCTCCAGCGCACCGAAGTCAGCGGAACCCGGGGCGACCCGGACCGACCCGCCCCCGCCTTGCTTGCGCGGATCTCGACGCCCGAGGCCAGGCTCGCCACATACCTCCGGGGTCCCTGCCGCGCCATCACGGCCCGGTGTCGAAAGGGAGGAGACATCACGCCATGAACGCTTCTCAGGCAGTCTGATCATGCATCAACCGGTTTGACAGGACTGAAGCGTGGTTCGTATCAGTGACGAGCTCTTCTGCATGTCACTCTGCCGGCGCTGGAACTAGATTGCGCTAGATGGGGATAAAGCTGGCGATTGGTGCTATGTGCGACGCTGCAATGATGATGCAGCGCGAAGCAGCAACACCAGAAGCACACTTTGTTTTGCAGAAACGGGAGACCCTCGAGCTTCTTCAGCACATGAAGGGCAGGCAGCCAGTGCCATTCGCATTCGCACGCCCATACCTCATGACACAATCAAGAATTACAAGAAGCAACCCTCTGAGCCCTCGAAAGAGATAACCTTCAACCACTTGCGCCAGGATGCTGCAGCACGAAAGCTGAGGACATCAGCTTGCAGGCTCCCAGGCCCCATGTCGGCGAGAAGCGCCAGAGACCTTTGCCACTGCCAAGCCGCGGCACACGCCTGGATCGCAGCGTTGAGGCTGACTGCATTCGCGCTGGCAGTGCCCAGTGCTAAACGCCTGAGCAAGGCCAGGGCTGTCTGCCAGGCACCCCGTTTGCCACAGGAGCTGATGGCCGAGCTGTAGGTAACGACATCGGGGACAAGGAAAAAGCCCTGCATCGTCTCCAGGAGATGCAATGCCCACTCCCAAAGCCCTACCCCCTCGCAGGCACTGATGACACTGTTCCACGTAATGACATTGGGCCTCACCTCGTCCTTCGGCAGGGACATGAGCAGACTGAGGGCTGCAAGCCAGCGGCTGGCCTTCTCACAAGCGCTGACTGCGCTGCTGCAGGCAATCACATCAAGAAGCAGCTCAGCTGAGCGAATCCCGCCAAGCAAACTCAGGGCTTGGCCCCAAGCCGTGGACTTCTCGCAAGCACTGATGACTCCACTGAAGCTGATGACATCTGGCACGACATGCCAGCACTTGGTCATTTGCAGAAGACTGAGGGCTGCCAGCCAATTCCGCACTTTCTCACAAGCGCTGATGGCACCATTGAAGCTGATAACGTCGGCCTGAAGCCCCCTGCCCTCCAAAGACAGCAGCAACATCAGCGCTGCTAGCCATTCTCCAGCCTTCTCGCAGGAGCTGATGGCGCTGTTGCAGCTGATCACGTTTGGTAGCACATCGGCCCTTTCCATCATTTCAAGAAGTTCTGCAGCAATTTGCCACTGGCCCGCCTTTTCTGCGAATTTGATGGCACTTCCATAAATGATCACATCTGGAATCTGGGTGTCTGTGCCCATCTGCTGCAAGAGAGCCAAAACCATGAGCCAGTCACTGCTGTGCGCACAAGCACTGATAACCCCACTGTAGGTGATGACATCCGGCTGCATTTGGGAAAGCCTCATTCCATCAAACAACACCAGGGACTGTCTCCACTGGGCAATTCCATCACACGAAGAGATGCAAGTGTTGAAACTGATTGTGTCCGGGAGAATCTGCGTTTGGGATATAAGCAGCAACAAGTTGCACGCAGCCGTCCACTGCCGGCCCCTGGCACATGCGCTGATCGCCGTATTGAAGATGACCACGTTTGGGGAAGTCGAGCCGTCAGCCAGAAGCTGAAGCTGTTCCAAGGCAAGGCTCCATGCGCTTCGCTTTGCGTGGGCCCGCAGTGACTTGCCGTAGGCCCTCACATCAAGACCACCCCGGCAGCCGCCGCATGCTTCCAGGAACCCCAATTCTTCGGTGATGCTGCAGTGCGAGGAGTCTCAAGTTCGCAAGACTTCACGAAGAGCTGCTTGCATCGCGCACAGCACGAGCCCGGGCTCAGCGAAAGATCCTTCTACTGCCGATGTCCTCAACATGCGCTGATGAGAGCTCTTGGCTGCAGGCACAGTGTCACAACTGCCTGCGCTCCCTCGAACAAGCGACGTTGCTTCTCAGGTCAATGTCACGGGAAGTGGTTAGACCTTGCACCTCACCTGGGCTTGAGTTCGGAGAAGGTGACCTACGGTGACATAAGGTATGCACTCATGCAATACATTCTACGAAGAACTCCTCACATGCTCCTAGCTGAACGTTCGGGTGTCTGGGCTGTGCACAAGCTCTGCCAGCGGAGGGCGCCAGCCTGGATCAGATGCTGAGCAGCTCTGTTTGTCTCACTTCACTGTTCAGAGGGCTGCCACGATGCTACCAAGGAGAACATCAAGCTTCTACGAAGCTGCCATAGCTGCCTGGCTTCCTCCAGCCGGCCAGCAGCCTGGAAAATGTGCCGAGAATGCAATGCCAATGAGGCTGAAATTCACAAAGACCAGACGCCCGAAAGCCTATGTCAAGTCGGCTCCTCACCTAATAGTCCCAGTGACTCTGACACCTGACCTTACGAGTACCCGCTGATGGGAACGGCGTAGAGCAAAACGCTTGCCATCTTTTTGGATGGCACAGGCGCACCGTACCTATCTGTGGCCAGCGCTGGGGTCTCTCACGGTTGCGTGAGGACACTTGGTGCCACTTGCTGCGCTCCACAGGAATCCAATTTAACCCTGGCTAGGCAAGAATCAAGCGCGATCAGGGCAAATAAGTCAGAGGCACGACTGTACGTCGAAACCTCTCTATAATCCTGCCTCGGACTCAGAGTGAGTGCGTGGAGGTCAGATTGCGCACAATTGGGGCCCTCGTCAGTTGTCGGAGAGACTCCACGCCGGTCTTCTCAGACTTTTTCCTTGGTGCTATGCACAGCAGGTCAAGCGGTACGAAAAACATCTAAGAAAGATCGAGACAGCACAGTTACCTTGTTCCACTTCCGCAGCGAAATGAACGATTGCTCTGACTTTAGGTTGGTGCGGCTTTAAGACATCTTAATCTGACCAAGCCTGCAATGTCGACAAAATCGACATAAAATACACAACGTAAACGTAACAAAGCACCCCGCGAACAACGCGGCACTAGAAGGGGTCAGTCCTGAACGCGTCACGATTTCTTCTGGATCGTTTTCGGCAGCCCGGATTGCGTTTTGTAACGACGCCCTTTAAACAACACAACAGCATAAAAGGGTTTCGACCTGTTTCGGCCCGATCCTCAGCATCAAAGATGTAGGTCTGGAAATAGTTGCCCCCACCTCCCATTGACCCGCTCCTCACCCCCAGAACTACGTGTCCATGTCCTTGATAGGGAGGGTGATTCTTACGCCACGATTACACCAGGGTCGTTTCAGGACCAACAACGACCCAACACTAAGAAGCAACCGAGCACTAAAGGGGTCAAGCATCCACCACGATTGATCGATCGAGATCGGGTCTGTTTCGGCAGCAACACGGAACAAAATCACAAAAAGCGCTCCAAACTGATCAAACCTCCATTTGTCATGTTTGCTTCGGGGGGCTTGGGTCTTCCAACACCTAGGAAACGAAAGTGGTCAGGCCTTCATGCACCAAGAATTTCTCAGGATGGTTTTCGGCAGCCCTAAACTCAACACCCACAAACAATTCAGCACGACACGGGTCAAGCCTTGCCACGACTTGCTACGCGTATCTCAGTGCGTTTTTCTGAAAGCAAAACCATAAATCAAGCACCAAGAAGCAACGCAACACAAAAGGGGCCAACTCTTCATGCGACAAGACTGCCTTAAGCAAAGCAGCAAGAGCGGGATCGGACCATCATCTACGCCACGATTGCACCCGGTTCTCTGTGGCAGCAATACAACCAACACGCAGTCCTTTCAGTTCGGAAGTCGGCCCGAAAAAGACCAGGAGAGAGACACTCGTGGCATAACCGCAGGCACAACCAGGGGCGGACCACCAACACCAGCAGCAGCACCACCACCAGCAGGAACTGTTTAGCTGCCGAAGAAGTTTTAAAGACCCGCGGATAATCGTGCCATATGAAGATTGGACCCCTTTCGAGCTGCTTTGTTTCCGCTTGTTGTTGCTGTAGGCACCGGAAGGCAATTGTTCTGTATGAAGCCTTGACCGCTTTCGTGCTGCGACGTTTGGGTACTGGGTTTGTTCCTGTGGGAAAAGACCCTGAGGCATACCCCCAAGCCCCGACCACCAGTGCAGGTTTTGCCCATCATGCATCGAGCAATGTGTGAGGAATGATCTTAGTTTCTCTAGACAGCATGCATCTCAACCATGTTGGTAGCGTTTGCGGTTCATTGGACGCCCAAGCACATGTTCTCCACTGCCTGACACATGCAGTGCCTCGCTGGGACTGCGTATCATGGAGCCCCGAATGCAGGCTTAGGCTTAGATGTTGTCTTGTCACATCGCTGCGGCCTTCAATTCTGCGAAATCGTCCTCGTGTGTGTGGGCGCTGCGGCTGTTGCTCCAACCTCTTCCTCTAGACCCGAGATCTCACAAACGAAGTCACTTGTTACCCTTAGTTTCAAGAACTGTCCGAATCGCCCGACATACTGATTTCTGTACAGTCCGACCGCAAATGCGACGACGGAGAAATTCAAAAGAAAAGCAACACCCAGGCGGCTCGAAGAACCGGAAGCTTGGTCAAAAAAGAAGACAATCAACAGACCCAGTGAAGGAGGATAACCAAAACACTGGAGCATCGAGAAGTCCGCGGGATCAGCGAGAAGTGCGACGAGACACAAGATTAGAGGCTCAAGTATACCGTAGACCTGAACAACAGTCCTGCACCTGAGCTAACCACAGCTAACCTGAAGCGGCACCAACTTCAGCCAGCGTCTGCGTCAAGGCCGGATGCCCGCCGCGGACGATGCGATTGTCTGTTCAAAGGGTGCTAGCGGCCAAAGCCCATGGGGACACTGGGACTCTGCAGAGTCGCACAAAGCCCGGCCTTGGCATCTGCCGCAGGGCTCTTCATGCACGTGGGTGAAAGCCATGCTTGGCTTCACCTCACAGCCACAAGCCTTGTTCTGCAAAGCCTAGGGCCTAGCGGCTCCGAGGCGCTCTCAGCAAACCCGGCCTTGCCATCTGCGCTACCACGGTCATAGTGGGCTGTGTACTCGTAGAACAGAGGCGTGCCCATGATCCAAACCTGGCGGAGCGAAGCAAGTGCTGCAGATGGCTCCCGCGTGTCGAGGCACCTCTCCATTCAGCTTGGTCGTGAAAGGCGCCGGCTGAAAAGCGGGCATGCAGACCTCACTGACCAAGACGAAGGTACAAGTTACACCTTTACTATCTTCCATGTACGCAAGGATAATGAACAGAACATGATGACATCTGTTGCAGCTCTTGGTTGGAACGCTGCGGCAAAAGGCTAGATTGAAGCAGGGAGCTTGTCAACCGCTCACGTACTGAATTCTGTTACAAAAGCCTTCGTATCGACAAAAGCTTCTCGGGCCCGCCTTGCCACGCTTCTTGCGCTCAATCTGGAAGGTCAACCTCACTGCTGTGAATTTCGAAGTGCTACATGTGGCAAGAGCCCTCGATACGAAGAGACAAGACAAATAGGCCCGCCTGTGCCGCGCGGTAACAGTGCGGGCGAGACACCCACCCAGCGTTTTCATTTCCGGAACGTTGATGTCAGCCGTGGCAGTCCTGTGGACACGTCACTGACAGGCCCCTATCCCTGTCAACCCTCTCAAGGCTGCCCGAAGGGACGTTGTCTGCGGCACACTGCTAGCGAGCGGCATGATGTAGTTCTTCGGGCGAAGCGAGAGCTCCGTCTGCGCACCGTTCAGCCCGGCGACGTGGAAGTTCAGCTGCATCGGGGCAGGATTCCAACCGGCACGAAAAAGGGCAAACCAATAACGAGCTGCGAGAGCGAATGTCCGGGATTCCAGAAACACGACATGCATGTTGATGGGGTTTACGAGCCAACAGCACCAAAAGTAGGGACCATGTCTCCCATGTGCCTATGAAGCCGAGAGTACGGCGTGACCCTCTGCCCCAACCGCCACCGTCCGACGTATGCCGTGCCTTCGGGAGCTCCTGATCCATGTCCACCCCCTGACAGGGTCACATCGGCCTCTGCCCACAGCTGCCCACAAAAACACCCCTACCTCGGCCCAGTCAGCGCAGTGCTCCAGCAGCAGCAGGAAGACATTGGCCTCTGGAGCGCTTTTCAGTTGCAAGAGTGGTGCAGTCAAGTTTTGTGTAGCGAGTCTGACGGCAGACGGACGACGAAGCTTTTTGTATGGGGCAAGCGAGAGCACAAAGCAGTGTCGGCATTCCCGGCGAGGCCTTCATGTAGTCCTTCTGGGGCCTTGCCTCCGCACCTGCACCTTCGGGCTTGAGCTTGGGGAGTAATGTCGATGAAGTCTGCTGCTGTCGGGAGCAGCTACTGGAACCCCGTTCACAAGTTCTGTGAATCCAGTGACATTCATCGAGCAAGGCCTGTGCAGTCTGCACTCGATCCAAATCGTTGCCTGCTGCCCCACCGAGGATGTCAGCGATGTCACTCGCGTCACCCGAGCTCGTGCTGTTGGAAGCGGCTGCGTCAGCCTTTCCTGGCAGGGCTGCAAAACAGTTTCACCTCACAGAATCTGCATGGTTCTCACCATCTCTCGCCAGCAAAGCTTTCACAAAGGATCTTCAAAAGCTTGCAGAGAACATGTGCAGGCCCTGGTGCTGACATCCCGCAGCTCGATCTACGTGACAAGTGGATGCGCAGGGCCTGCTTGCAAGACGTCTTGCAGCTTCTTGAAGGCATCGGCCAACTCCTGAACAGATCGGGTGTGACAGTGATGCTGCATAAAGCTGCAAACCTGGTGTTTCGCCTCACAGGGCAGAAGATGACAGCTTTTGCCTGAAAGGCGTCCAACGCAAACATTGACACTCCTCGAATCTGATCCCGCCCGAAGTTGTACCCCGACTTTCCGCGCCGCCGGGTCCTCCGGAACGGTCGCATGCTGTGTCAAGGACAATCCTTGCCCAGGCAGGCAGGTCCAAGATCAAGCAGCACCCTCAAGGCAGAATATATGCCTGTGACTAATGCAGTGCAGCTCATAGAATCATGGAGACTGCAGTTCAGCTGTGGCTTCCTGTTGTCTCCCAATAAAAGGGATCACACATGCCAGCCCCGGACAGACCTCGAGTGCTGCACTACCAGTTGTCATTGCAACATGCGATGCACCGACGTCCTCCAACTTGCATGCCTTGGTCTTGCAAGTCCTTCATCTCCTGCCGCCGGGTCCAATCGAACGGAAAAATCATTGAAGGTCAGCTGCCTTATACAATCCTCAGGAAAGACACTCCCAGCTCGGACAAATGTTAGCTCCTTGCTGACCTCTTCGAAAGCTTTTTGGCAACGCTCCCAATTCGAGCAGATGTCCTGCAGGGTCTGTAGCTCTCAGTCCCAAACTACGTAAGATCTGAAACCTTCGGGGCAGACACAATATGTATGCTTCTATGTGTGCATGCGTACGTACATACATACAGACTTACTTGCTTAGATACTTACATGCTTACATACCTACACGCATGCATGCACGCATACATACACGCAAACACAAACAGACACTCTGGCAGACAGACATGCATACATGCGCATGAAGAAACAGGTGGAAAATCATGCAAGTCATATACCCAAAGAGAGATGTACCTATACATTCGTATAGTTTCTTACATAGTTAGGTACTAAGGTATCTATTTATTCATCTTGTTATTCGTTCTGTCCTCTTCGCGATTACTCCAACTATTCATGCAAGCATTCATGTCAAATGCGTCTGTTTGGGTCCATGTAAAGCTCGGCCAGCTGGTGCTCGGGCCCGGTGATCATCGTGGTCCCGCTGTCTGGAATGAGGCCGCAGATGGTCCTTGGAACAGAAACGAGACCTGGGCCTGGACCCGCTTTTTGCCTGGCTTTATCTTCACCTCGGCTCCGGACTCCTGATCAGGTCGCTTCTCTTTGGGGTCGCAAATCTTCACCTCCCGATCAACGGGCTGTTGAGTATCACCGTCACTGTACGCAGCATTTTCGTGTTCTACATAGGACACTGCTATACTACGCTACACACACATCACAGATTCTTCTACTGCTAGCCTTCTAAGCTCCGGGCCCTATGCTTTGCATTGCCCTCACCGAGGGAAATTCCATGAAAGTCCACTCCCCAGTGGATCTGACCTGATCCACTCAGCAAGCAAGACAGCAAAGAGTGAGTCTTCCAGGGCTCTAGGTCTTTAGGCGTTGTGGAAACCTCACCATAGTTGCAAAAAGCCGGAGCATGGAAAAAGATCTTCGGCGGCGTACCATCTGCCATCTGAGTTCTTGCTTGGAGTTGTCGATAGTGTTCGTGAGCTTTCCCATGCTTGTCACCAACTCTCTCAAAGATTGCTCGGTGGTTTCCGGATTCACTGCTCGGAAGTTCCGGTTTAAGCTTTTGAAGAGCCCGCCCACCAACTCTGCTCAGCCTGCAGATGACCAAGGGTTGATGCAGCAAATCCGTTCCGTCATGTGCGACTACCAAGAATTACCGCTGCTTGCAGCTTACACGACTGTACGGTTTCGCTGCTGCTGCGAGAAGCCTGCCCCCACCTGATTAGCACGGCATCTTCAACATGCAGGCCAGAACCTGGTTGCTCGTAGAAGCTGAGATTGACAAATGTTGGTGGATTTTGGACAGCTGCCACTGAAGCTTTAACGGCTTTCGAGCCGGATCTACGTTTCCAGTTGACCCCTAGTACGCCGAGTCTGGGCTTGAAGTTTTGCCCAGCAAGGGCTCTCGGCCGGGTCTGGGTCTAAGGCCCAAGAAGCGCTCTCGGGCAGTGCTATGCGACTGCTGCTTTTAAGTTGCGGGCCCACGGACTCCAGTCGCTTGGAAGGCTCTGCAGTGTGCAGGCCCAGAACGCCATCCGCCTCACAATGCATGTGAGATGCAACCCGTTCTGCAAGTGATGTCAACTGCCCAACAGCTTCCCAGCAGGCTCTGAGTTGAGACAGGTGATCGCGATGCCCTGTCTGGAGCAATGCTTTGGTCGACATGGCAGCACTGCCTCCCGGTTGAAGCACATGGAGAATCGTCGGATGCCTGCCTCCTCAGCAAAACCTCGCAGGGTACAGACACCAAAGGAGTCCAAAGCATTGCTTCCCAGCCTGGGACCCGGATATCGAGCTCCCCTGCAGTATGGTTGACCTTGGCCTTGCCGCTCATTTTGACCTCACACAGGAGTAGCAGTTTGCAGACAGCTATTCACCAACAATGCTCACATTCAAGCAGTTTTAGGGCATCCGAAAAGTGGGATAAGGCCATTTCGAGCAAGTGTGATTTGTTTGCTGAAGAAGTACAGCTTCGTTTCAGCAGCCCTCCAATCAGATTCATCTGTCTTAAATGCCCCAACCAGGCCCGAACCCTCAAGCAGTCACCATAAAAGGAAACATGATTGACGAGCAGTTGATTTGCTGAAAATGTCTGGTGGTCCCACCTCCGGCCGGCCCAAGCCAAGAATGCCTTCGAAGGGTCCTTATGCTTACGCGAATACGGGAAGCGATGAAGGGTCCATACAGGAGCTCAGGCCGGGGAGAACCCTACTGGTATGGACATGGAACAGGTGCATGCCAGGGGTCCTCGAAGGCTCAGCGCCTGGTCAACCTTGGCAATAACTCCGACAAGCTACTTAATTTAAGCCTTTCATGCAGGGATTGACAGGGCATCAGTCCGGCCGCATTACTGAGGATTTGATTCGCCAGGGCACCATCAGCAGCAAACCATTCTTCATGAAGGCATGCGTGTGGCCAATTCGAACCTTCGGGCGAGGGAACGGTCCAGTCCCGTAAGTTTGCTGTGCTGGCGGAACTAACACCGAGAGGGTGCACCTAGCAAAGTACTTTCCGAAGTAACAGTATGGACCATCTTATGATCACAACGTGACGATCGCAATCGTCTGACTTGGAAGGCTAATTGGCAAACCGCGAATTTCGGCTGGTTGGCAAACCCTCAATACAACCCTCAAAGGAATTAAAAGGAAATGCTGGCTGGCAAAACCTTAAACTTGCTAAACCTTTCCAGAGACTGTTGATTGGCAAACTCTGACATTCCTACACTCTACGAGAAAATGTCAGTGGATGGCTAGCAAACCCCAAAGCCAAAAAGCAGATCTGTGAACCGCTAAAACTTGATGTTGGTTGGCGGGCACCAAACCCCAAAAAAATAGAGGATGGTTGGCTCCTCATATCCCGAAATAGATATACCCAACACTGCAAAAGTACATTTTGGCTGGCAGCTTTGAATGGAGACCCCAAACCCTGACCCGAGCAGGAGATGGTTGACAAACCATGAGCCTAAACCCCAAAGGGAGACCCCAAACTCCGGAAGGAGATGTTGGTTGCCAAACCGGGACCTCAAAAGAAGATGTTGGCCAAAGGCAAACCGTGAGGCCCTAAACTCCAAAAGGAGATGTTGGTTAAGCGGACGGCCTGCGCGTGCGGCACCCCTTGCCACAGTGTGCGGGCGGCGGGCCACAATACCCTTGTGCTGCTACTACTACTACTACTACGACTACGACTACTACTACTACTACTACTACTACTACTACTAACTGCTACACTTCCCTTCCTCCTGCTGCTCCCCCCACCCACTTCCCCACTCCTCCTTCTCCTCCACTCTCACCACTCCTCCTACCCCTCTCAAGATTACTATCACGACCCCCATTACCGCTGCCACTACTGCTGCCACCGCCATTGCCACTACACCGCCACTCAGACTGCCACCTGGCTTCGAAGCTCCATCCCAGCATTATTGGTGTGAAGGCATGCGGCACAACAGCCCCCTGCCTCGTCGGATGCGACACGTGCCGCAATCTGACCACTCCCGAAGGTCAGCAACATGGAAGCCGGCAGCATCTCGGCCTAAGGCGGGCAAAAGACTCGGGAACTGAAACCAAAGACCTGGGCCGAGGCCGGTGCCTTGGAGCCCAGCAAAGGGTCATGCGACTTGTATTTTGGTAGGTCGAAGGTTTTGGACTTCCCGCTGCCTCAGAGAGAGCCACCGCAACAGTGCTCCCCCCGCCCGCCCCTGTGTACATCGTCCGGGAGTCCGGCCTGTAAAGCATTTGCCCCAATCGTGCGGGCACTGGGCACACTGGCAGTCCATCACGATGCAGTTGTTGCTGCCTCAGGGTTCCAAGAATCCGCAAGCATTTCTCAGTGGGCTGCAACTGCCGAACCTGTGTCTGCTACGAGCTCGAAGGTCTGAGACGGCGTGCCAATGTCTACCTTCATGCAGGCATCTGCATCTGTGCCATGGAAACTGCTTGATCGACAGCAGGCCGACACCTGAAACCCAAACAACTCAGGCTGGCATCATCCACTCGGACGTCCGAAGCTTTGCCAGGAACACTACAGCAACAGCACTGCTTAAGAAATCATTGGTTTACGAAATTGAGCCCCTCGGACAGCCGTGCGACAAAAAAACTATATACAAAAAATGCGCGAATTGAAAATAAGAAATCCAGGGTACCTGGACTCGGCGTGCCAATTTCTTATTTTGTTCTTTATCAGTTTGTCTTCGCTGGTTTTGATCGCGCAAAAGGAAACCAAGAAACTCAGGGAGTAGGTGTCGTATTGCAAAAGCTCGGCGCAAAGCCCTTACAAGGATGGTTCTGGTAAGGGTTGAATACAAGCTGGATAAAAAATGGATCGATTTGATGGCTTTCAAGAAGTCTAAAGGATGCCATGCCCGAGTGGATAAACGCATGAGCTGGAATGGAAAGGGGTGCGGGTTCAAATCTTTCTATGCTCTTTGATTTTTCTTTGCTGCCGTTTCAACTTAAGAAATTTGGGTTAAGAAATGCAGGGTACCCTCAAATCCCGAAACGTTTTTTTACTAACAACTGTGCGCTTCAAAATTAAGAAATCGAACCACCCCCCCCCCCCCCCCTCACGAAAAATTAACTGTTTCTTGGCGCTGTCGCTGCAGCTGCGGCTCTCATCATGGACCGAACTTGTTCTCCCCTGAAGCACGGCTGCACTTCACATATTGGAACCCAATCATGCCAAGGCACAGGAACTGAAGAATAAGTCTCATGGTTTCGGAGCGGAGAGCAGGTCTCCTCCTGGTCGTGCACTGCCAACTCCTTGGTCCATCTCTTGCCCCAGCGACCAGGCAGGGATCGAGCCGTACCCGAATGAATGTATGTCAGAGCATTCGTGAAACCGTTCATCTTCAGGATTTCTCAGAGGTTTTATTCTGTCGCACGAAAATTCGACGGTCGCGCCCGTTCGCAACCAAATACCGCGCTTGGTACCCCGACAAGCCCCGAAGAAATCAAGCGCCATCCTAGTGGAAACTAACTCTGCAGAGCCTACCCTCATCATTCATCATAATTAGGCTTAGCTTGTTTCTTGAAGAACCGTCAGCTTTCAGCAAGACCCAACTTTTGTACAGTACAGTCCCGGATGGATGACATCAGCCACAACCTTATCCAACTTTACTGCAATCCAGGCGGATCGGCTTGGAATCTTCGCAGATCCGCCAGCTGCCTCGACAAGATCCGGAAACCTTGCCCCCGTTCGCGACCTGCCCCGACCAAACCCGACAACTCCCATCCTGATCCTGGCTGACGGGTTTGGCTTCCAAACCTCTCTCACACGTCGCATAGTGCCACAGAGATGCCTCAGAATGTCTCTTCAAGAATCGACCCTGGCAGAGGTGGGAAGATGCCAAAAGTGGAAGCAATCGGTAAAATGCGCCTGGCACAGGGTCCCGTCTTCTGACAGCAACACGAGTTCCAGACTTTGCAAACGTTGCACGCAGTTGCACCCAGATTCTTACCCTGCCAGCCTTGCATGGTTCGAAATCGGATAGCCTCAGATTTCCGAGATGGTAACAAGATGTCAGCATTCCAATTGGAATGTCGATGTCTGCGTGGCGCATTAGCATGAACTCTCTTCCATCCAGGCTGCACGAATGGAAATGGTCGTATAGTGCGTGATTCGCAGCTTGAGCCCAGAGTCAAGCGACAAACCACCGGCGTCATGGCACTCAGCTCGAAGCAATGCACCGACACGGACCGACACGACTTCAAGCCGTAACCAGAGGCTTGCACGGACCGGGAATCTCGAAGACGAAGCTGGAAGGTGCTGGGCTCAAACCCTGGACGCCCTCACCAAAGAAAGGGTTCTGTCGGCACTGAGGCATGCTAATCTTGCGAGTATGCCTAAGGCCACCGGCTTTTACATTCAAGAACAGAAGACGGCACTCCAGCGCAACGTTGGCCTCTTCATTTTCAGCGCATGCCCTGGGAGAAGACCGAGGTCCTGGAACTCCACAAAACGATACCAGTCCTCAGCATGTCCGAACAGCCCAGCTAGGTGGCCTGGAAATGCTGCTCTTCCATGGAGCTGAGGGTCTCCATGTCATGGTAGCCCGCAGCCTGCGAGCAACGCGGCATGAGGCACGAAACGGAGTGGGCCGAGTGCGAATCAAAGCAGATCGCACCGGCACAGGCCGCAGACGAGGCAGCAGCGAAGACTCGTAGAGGACGACTCCCGAAGGCAGATTAGTTCGGGGACTTCGTGGCCCAAACACGGAAGCAGACGGTCGGTGGTGATTGCTAGATATGCATTTAAGACTCAACAAGAGTATGTAACCCAGGGATAAGAACACGAGTACCGAGTACGCTGTGGGAGAACAGTACCCAGGTTGCAGCAACGACCCGAAGACCCAGAGGCAGGCAGCACGAAAGGGGTCAAACATGGTCAAACCTTCGTATGCCTCGAGTATGTCCCTTAATTTTCGGGTCAGACCCCATGCACCACGATTTCCCTGAAAGTTTTCGTCAGCCGCCAACAAAAAAACATATCGAGAAAGTGCTCAAATCTTCAAGCGCCACGACTGTGGTCGGTTCTGTCCCGGCAGCACAAACTCAACACCCGGAAGCCATTGAGCCATGTTCTCAGAACGAAAGATTACAACGACAACCACAACCACAACCACCAGCGGCAATCAACAGCAGCAACCACCAGCAGCAATGCAGCGCGAAAGGGGTTCAATGCTGGGCACGCGCACAATTGCAATGGAAACCGAACAACCAGAACCGGTGCCTTCACGTTAGGGAAGTGCCCTCATTGGCGATTGAGGCTCTGATCACCGAAACGAATCACGGAACCAGCCGACCACCCTTCACCCTCAGGTCTAAAATCCAAAATCCTTAAACCAAGAGGTGGAATCCAAAACCGAAACATCTTGGAAAGCCACAACTCTCAACACCAAGCTGCTCTCAGTCCAGGCCCTGAATCCTTGCACACAACCTTCCAAGACCCGGAGCCAATCAGCTGCAGACAAGCCCAAGTGACAAGCCGCAGAAACGCAAACTTTGAACCCTGAGTTGCCCTGCACTCTCGAGACCGTACCCAAAGGGCCGAAAGCCAAAGCCCGTATCTGCTTCGAACACACCTTGCTGATTTCTGGGCGATTTGACTTTGTGATCCGACTTGGTGATCTGTGCTCCAGCCACACCATTTGATTAGCACAGCGTTCGCTGGAACATGTCTGCGAGAGGCGCCTCGATGCGCTTGGAGTACTGCGACAGCGCAGCCTGCATGGACCCCAGGTGCGAGGAGGCGACTGTATGCGACAGTTCAGCAGGTGTGACTCTCTCAACCCTGAAACTCTTTCTCCCTGAAGCTCCACGTCACGAGACTCTTTGTGCCGTTCGCGTGGCCGCGTGCCCGCCTGAATCCTCGGCCTTCGTTCCGACTCAGACAACAGACCTGGAAGCCATTTGGCGCCCTGGCGGCACCTCCTCAAGGAAGGAAGCCACCGGACCATTGACACCCTTCCGTGCAAGGCATGGAAGCTTGGAAGGTTGCTGTGGTAAACACCGCATGTGCTCGTATCTTTGCGCCTGGCTGCCGACTGGGCGCACCTCACACTTGACAAAGAGTTACAAGTTACGCTCTGCAGAGCTTGTACACCCCTTTGCAGATGCCGGTGGGACTACCATGGTTCACACAAGACTGAACGAGGAGGTTGGCCATATTTTATACTGAATTCTTTCAGACTGCTTGCAACCATCTCTGACCGGGTAAACTGATCATCTTATCTGACGAACATTGATGCTTCAACGAAGTTCCGACCGAGACGCCCCGAGCGTCAGCAGCTGCTGCTCCAGCGCGGCGACCCGAGCACGCAACTCCTTGAAACTTGACTAAAAATTCGGGGCGCGTCCCGCCGTCCCCCTTGCTGCTAAAAATTCCGCCTAAGCCCTGCGCCGCTTCGCTCTACGCTAGCCGCTAGCGACTTGCTCGGCTCGGAAGGAGGGCGAGGCCGGGGCACCTTCTGAGCGACGGAATCGGCCGCCGCCACGTTGTCCACAAAACTCGAGAAACTCCCACGCGGCATGGCGCTGGGCCGCTGAAGAACAAACTTCGAAATCTATGGTCATTTCTGCGCCACGAGTGCCATGCCAAGCGATTGTTGTTCTGTTTTTGCTGTCGGCCGTGCTCTTGTGCACTGGTCACAAACACCCTGCACCGTTGAGCAAGAACAAGGCATGCTTCCTGATATATCCTGCTTCCTTGCGTCATGACCTTGACAATGTCCCGACATCTTTCCTCGCTGTTAACACAGCGTCAGCTGAAAGCTGCCGGACACCGTCTCGCCTGTCAGCGGGGCTGGGCAGTCAAGCATGAGTGAGTCGCGACGTATCTTGAGCGGAACATCCGTGAAATGCAACCAATGCTGCGGTGTAGTCCGAACTCATGCATCATCTGGAAACAAGCGGATCACCATGCTCTCCCCAGCACCTGGCTGTAGAGCTATTTGAGTTGGCGCGAGAGTCTTGAACTGCATCACGGATCCTGGCGAACATGAGAATGCTGGGACCACGGTGACCACAGCAAGTTCACCGTCATTGCTTTTATGCGAGAGCCTGATGATGCGGACTTCACGACAGAGAAGCCCATCGTCTCTAAGCGAACACCTTTTCAGCCACATGGTGCCGAACTGAAATACGCGGAACTCTGCAATGGCCTGTCTTGTCGAAGGCGTCTTTGGTGCCATCCTGGTACCCACCGACCGCGCCGACACTTCCAGCCTTCCGACACATCCCCATGCCAAGACATGAGACTCATCAAGTCTCTGGGCCAGGGATGCCTCGTTGCAGCACAGGTTTCCTTGCAGGCCGACGTCGGGAAGGGGCAGCCTCTCCCGGTGTGGAGCTGCCGTCAACACCAGGAAACACCTCCGGGTTCCGAGCGGAAGGATGCGACTCCGCTTCGCACGCCGCTCGTCCGCCACACCTGCAGGATCCTTGGCGAGCGATTTTGCAGGCTGACGGAGATCACTCGCTGGCAGAAGTCTGTCCTCTTCCTCTTCCCACTCCATCTCCTCGCCGCCTGCATGGGCCACCTCATCGTAAGTATCACTTCGAAGCTGTGCGAAGCAACACAAACTGCAGCACCTCCAGGCTCAACGCCAGACGTCCGGCCCAAAGCCGCACCTCAGCCCTGGAACGCACCTCCAGGACTGCTGGGCGCCGGCCAACATCTTCGGGGAAGTGAATCCAGGCAGGCAGCACCGGCACGCCGTCAGCCGCCCGGGCCTGCCACGCCGTGGCGTCGTAAGATGCCTACATTGGCCTACATCCGAAATACCAGTCCTGCTGAAGTGCTGCTGATTTTACGTCTGAGTTGACTCTTGAAAGCAAAATCGCACCGAGGCCGAAACCGTCCTCGGTCGACCGTTGATCCAACAACCCAATCATCATCGCGTGCAATCAAGATCAACGAGTCCGAATCCGAACCCAGACACTGACGGGAGCGCACGGCACTACTCCCAGCCTCTGCGAAGGCAGAGAAGGCGAGCGAGTCGCAATCACCACCCCCGCCGACCAGGCTCTCGATGCTGGCAATGCAATGCTTTGTACAAGCTACCGGTAGGTCTCTTCCTCTCTCTCTCTCTCTCTCTCCTGGGCAAAGTCCCCGGGCTTCAAAGCTTACCCAATGCCTTTTGGTTGGGTTTCGGGGAGTGAGAAACGAGTGTAGGACATCCATTGGGCTACAGCCTTCAAGACTACGATGTCGTTTTCAGGATGTACGTACACTCTCAAGCAAACATGTTTTCCTCCCCGCAGTGTTCCACGGTACGATGAAACGAACCGAACAAACAATGTATAAAGTACCATACGGCCGTGGAGCGCTGCCACTTGCATTTACAATTCTGCTCCTGACTTTACAAGTCAACTACATCAGGAGTGTCTCTCTCTCTCTCCCTCTCTCTCCCTCCTACAAGAAGCTCGATCTCGGCAGCTGTCAATAGAATCGAATCGGTTTGAAGGCCCAATTGAAAGTCGACGAATCGACTTACAAGCTGGGGATCAAGCAAAGCATCCTTCAAAGTTCCAAACGCATAATTATGGCCAGCTGGCGTCCAGTCAGTCGACGCAATGATGCCTTCCAGGCCTTCGATGCGACGAAAACTAGTTGGTGCCATGTAACCCTCCAACTCTGACACCCCAGCTTGGTCGCGAGCCATGCGGCAAAAGTCCTCCATCAGGACCTCAAGACAAAGATGGCGGCACCGCCAGCAGACTCACAGACTGACGAGCAAACCGGACCGTCCCCGCCTCCTGTCGTGTCACCATATCTACTTCCTTCGCCTTGTAGCGTAATGCCTTAAAGCACCCACGAGCCTGGTGCCAGCCGCTCAACGCCGTCGGCTCCTTTCCACGTGGTCACCCTGACTCCTGGAAGGGAAACCTGCATGGACAAGCCGCTGAAACTACACGCAAGACTCTCACCATGATCTCGCTGCACATTCACAGCAGTCGAAGCGGATCGATACTGCGGCGATATTCTGACACGAAATGCTCACCTGACAGCTGCCGCCGGCAGGATGCGTCAGTGTCGCCATTGGCGCACCATCCTGAACGAGACAAGCTTCGATTTACATATCCTAAGAAAACTGGATGCTGCAATCCCCACGTGAAACGTTTGATTCACCTCTTCGGAGAAGGGCTGAAACTCTGCCAAGTTCAATGCAGCCCAGGCGCTGGGCCCAATGAAACCGCAACATTTCCGGCCTCTGGCTACCAGCAAATGCAGAAAATGCCGGAAAACCATGCTGCATGACATAATGGCAAAACACAGGCTCGTGCCAAGAGTGTTGCAGGTGCACGGCTCATGGCGGCTCCCGAGAACACTGAGGTTGATCGCTGCTCGACATCTCCCGTGGGATGGCAGTGATGGCAGTCCCCGATTTCGCACCAAAACTGGGGCACCATTCAATGCTGTCTGTTCTCGTATTGAGTTGTGAAATGCAAGGTACATAAACTCATGGGCTGAAACTAGACTCATGCAACTCGATCGCGAGTCTCCTTGAAATCAGCAGACAAAAAAAACACTCTGTTCGGCCTGAGCCTCAGCTTTAGCTCACACATGCGCAGCTGGCTCGAATACACTACAGCTCAGTGGAATGGAAGAGCCGAGGAAACCGATTTGTTTATCAAAAACTCACCTTTCCTGGGGCCGGTTCAGCAAGGAAACCCGACCTTCTTTATTTTCACTGGGAAAATTTACCGCTCTATTAATCCAATCGAACTCCATCTATTCCATATCAATATATGATCACCGGGAGAACAAACATTTGTGCGCTCTAGCTCACAAACTGCAGCATCGCAAAGCAGTTCAGAAGGAACATTTCACGGGTGATGCAAACAAGGACATCTTGGAAAGGATTTCAAAATCGAGCTACACTGCGGCGCTGGGCGGGTCGTCGCCTTAAGGCTCATTTACGATTTGCGGTTAAAGCTGATTCGGTTACAAATGATCGAATATCTAGTAGTCCACTTAGGGACCTTCTATAAATGAATCCATAAAAAGATACTCGATCAAATATTGTATATTGGCAAGTGGCTTCACTCGATTTTTCGCTCGAAAGCGCCAAACGGGGTTTCAAGTGTGAGTGCCGCACACCNGATACTCGATCAAATATTGTATATTGGCAAGTGGCTTCACTCGATTTTTCGCTCGAAAGCGCCAAACGGGGTTTCAAGTGTGAGTGCCGCACACCCCACCTTGGCACGCCGCCAAGAGAATGTGCCCTGTGGCCACCTGAGGCCCTCCGCCTCTGAGCACTCTGCTCTCCCAGGGTTGGGTGGGTGGGAAAAATTTTTTGAGTCTCGAACTCAAAGCTTGCGAGCCAAGACTCAGCAGTGGAACTGATTCAAGACTCGACATGTGTGCAGCACATTAAAAGACATGCATGAAAATCATGAAAACCGAAATCAGCAGTTTTTCTGTACGCCACAGAAAAACAAGACAACCTGCAAATCGTAAAGCGAAATCATGCAAGCATGAGTGGGAGCTTACGATTTGTGGTTAAAGCTGATTCGGTTACAAATGATCGAATATCTAGTAGTCCACTTAGGGACTTCTATAAATGAATCCATAAAAAGATACTCGATCAAATATTGTATATTGGCAAGTGGCTTCACTCGATTTTTCGCTCGAAAGCGCCAAACGGGGTTTCAAGTGTGAGTGCCGCACACCNGATACTCGATCAAATATTGTATATTGGCAAGTGGCTTCACTCGATTTTTCGCTCGAAAGCGCCAAACGGGGTTTCAAGTGTGAGTGCCGCACACCCCACCTTGGCACGCCGCCAAGAGAGTGTGCCCTGTGGCCACCTGAGGCCCTCCGCCTCTGAGCACTCTGCTCTCCCCGCTCGACACTAGTGCTCAAAGAAACGCAAAAGCTTAAGTCCCGTAAGAGGACAAGTTGGGTCGTCGACCGTGCACTCCGGAAATGAGTGCAAGAGCTCACGCCATCTGCCTCGGGATGGTCCATCGTTTTTTTCATTCATTCGCTTCAGCTGAGTCAGCTGTCATGCGGGCGATCGTGAACTAGTCACCCCTACAGTGAGGGTTCGCCAGTGAGAAGCTGTGATGCTTCAGCGAAGCATAGAGGACAAAGCCGACCAGTGTCTCGGCGTTCGTATGCACAGCCAGAAAAACAGTTTAAAACAGCAGAACGGCAACTGGACCTAGGCTATAGCACAACCCTCAGTGGTGAGGAAACCTCATACCATCTGCGAAAAAGTGCAGCACAGACTCNCAGAAAAACAGTTTAAAACAGCAGAACGGCAACTGGACCTAGGCTATAGCACAACCCTCAGTGGTGAGGAAACCTCATACCATCTGCGAAAAAGTGCAGCACAGACTCAGCAACGGCCTTTGCAGCGATTGCAGTTGACGTCCGTCCATGAATACCTTCAGCTGAAAGCCAAATAAAACCACCACCAAAGGTAACAAAGTATACCGCATTTCTTGTCGTCGCATATGCCACATTGCAACNTTGCTTTGGGCAAAGTAGCTGCCTCCGGCGGGCACCTTAGCTCATCGTCCAGCCGTCATACTTCCCAAAAAGGAAAGCGTTGGCCAAATAAAGCAGTTGCCACTGTGAGGCATCAGTAAGCGATGTGGAAATACGAGGTCAAGAAGTAGCAGTAATAATTTGTTCACCAAAAAACCAACAAGCACAACTGAAGAGACAGTGCATACCTCCCAAATTCAGAAGTAAACGAAGCAGAACCAAGGGTATCTCCATCCCGGTTGCTCCTCGAGGATAAGCGCCCCTAAGGG
>BGNK01000513.1:1000-12643 GCA_003297005.1 Symbiodinium sp. clade A Y106
TGGTTCTGGGTTGGGTTGGGCTTGAAATTGACGGTTTAGGGGGCTCAACGCCAGCAGTGACAAGCAATTTCTATTTATTTCTTTCTTGAGGGTTTAGGGTTTAGGGTTTAGGGTGTGCCAATAAGACAAACAGGACGGAAGGGCGAACAACCCTAAACCCGGTCCCGCCTCGGCATGGTCCTCGATGCAGGAAGGACTCGGCATCGCGAGGCCTAATTAGGCCGATTGGCCCCTCTCCAATCCAGAGAAAGGGCCAACCGACGGTGAAACAATCACTGTTTAGGAGCTTCCCCCGCCCCCAGGGGCGGTGGGCTCCAGCTTCGCATAGGGGACGTCTGGTGCCATCTCCGCATCATCCCCTGCTGAAGCTTCAAGTGGAGAAGGAATAGTTTCCTCTCCAGACCCGGACTTAGGGTCCTACCTCGTCCTACCTGTCCAGCTCTGTGACCCTGTGGGATTGGTTTGGGATCGCTCTACCCCCCAAGAAGGGTTTCGGCTACTTCCTCATGACCGACTATAGTGAATTCGTAGTGATGTCCAGAGCGGGGCGTACTAGCATAGACCCAGAGAGCCCAATACCCCTTAATTAAGGAATATGGCTTAAATTATATAGGGGCTCATATTATGATTTAAGCTATATTCCTTAATTCCCCAAATACTCCAACCCGAACCACTTTCAAGTTGGAAGGACCAAATTCCTTGGTAGGTAACGTACGGGCTTCAATAATTTGAATAGGGGTTTTGGGGTTCTTTATTGTAGTTAGAACTAGTATAGTATACCCCCAGCCCCTGTTCCATTGTTAAGGCCCCGATCTAACCCTAAACCCTAAACCCGATCTTAGCTTTATGCCTCCATGCGATGAAGCCCGACAATCATTCTGGAGGAGAATCGGCAACAGGACCCAACGACAAGTTTAGGGTTTAGGGATTAGGGTTTAGGGTTTAGGGTTTAAGGTCTAATCCCTAGACGTTCCGAACCCCAAATTCTACATCCTGTCCAACCGTAACCGTTGATCCAATCAAACCGTAATTCCTTTTGAGTTTCTCCTGTCAACTGAAGTGTCATCTGAAGGACCAACTGAAGGACCCTAAACCCTAAACCCTCAGTCCTAAACCCTGAACCTTTAGCCCTAAACCCTAAACCCTAAGCAAGATTTCTAAGGGCCCGGCAACAACCGGTGCGGACATGGCCTCGGGTGCCTCGCGACAGACAGGTGGATCCGATGCGTAGAAATGAGCTTCATACGGGAGTTTCCGAAAATAGGGGACCCGAATATAGTACCCTAAAGAGTAGGATCCTTATATGAGCTTCATACGGTTTAAACTAATAGCCCAAAACCTATAAAAGGCCATTATTCTACATACTTTTGGGGTCCAAGCGGGGTATAAAGTTTAAAGGGTTCAGGGTTCCGGGCTCGAGTCGGCTAGAGGTTAGGATTTGGGTTTCGGGCCATGCACTCCAAAGCATAAGTCCTGCACCCTACTGTCCCAAAGGGTCCTATGTACTGTTATGGGGTATACTTCCCTAAGTCATGATAGTAATTCCTAATATGGAAACCCTACGTTCTACTATATCGGTGCATAGGACGCTTTGGGTGATGGTGTAGCTGCCTGAAACGTCTCTCAAAAGAACCTGCCCCCCTATCTACCAAACCAAGGTCAAGGGGGTCACGGGTAACATCGGGTAACACATAGTCCTTAGAGCGCCGAGAAATACTGTGCTGAGGGGGGGGNGGGGGGGGCACGAAAGACAGAACCACATTAGGGTTCAGGATCCCTGCTTTAAAGGTTTAAATTTAGGGACCCTGAGTGGCCCTTTCCTACTATTCGGATCTAAGAAGGGAACCCTAGAATAAAAAGAGCAAAAGGGTACTACTCAGGAACCTAGTGATAAACCCTAAACCCTAAACCCTTATGGTACCCTTATAGAACCCTTATCGGAACCCTGAAAGGAACCCTATTTTTTTCTACATGGGGACCTGGGGACGATAACCCCCCGAGCGTCGCCTTAGGCAGCGTCGGGCCAGGGAGCGCGCAGAGCTCATGGAGCGCGCGAGAGGCAAAACTCTGGTAAAGACAGGCGAAGGGGAGCTTTTTGAGTTTGTTAGGCTTTATAGGGCTTATAGGGTTTATAGGGTTTATAGGGTTTAGGGCCCATAGAGTTTAGGGTTTGGGGGTTAGGGTTTAGGGCCTAAAAGTTTAGGGTTTAGGGCTGTCGACTGGGATGGTCTGCGGCTTTGAGTCAGGGTTAAGGCCTGAGACTTTAGGACGTTGTGCATGCTTCCCCTAAACCTGTAACCCTCATTCAACCGTGGCTTAGATGCTAGAAGCCAGGATGTTGGGCTCAGTTTCGGGGCGCTGGACACTCTGAAATACGCAGTGGGTTTAGAGATTAGGGCCTGGGGTTTGGAACTTGACACCCAAGACCCTAAACTCTAAACCCCCACCTTAAAGCCCCACACCCTAAACCCTAACACCCTAAACCCTTAAAAGTTTGCCTAAGCTGCGAGCCACGAAGATGACGAAGCAGATTCTGGTGGCCACGGAAGACGAGGGCACTGCGCAGAGGAGGCGAAGGTGTAAGCTTTGAATGCGCAAACTGCAACCCGCAGATATACTCCTCTATATCTATATCTATGCCTACATCTATATATCTACATCTATACCTAGATGTTTCTATGCATGTGGATATATATATATACCTGAGTCTATATCAGCATCATCTATATCTTTATCCATGTCTACATGTATGTCTACATCTCAATATCGGCAGGTGGATATTATATACCATCTGCAGATATGCATTCCAACAAAGTCTCGACATTTTGAACACTCCGATGACTGGACCTGGTGAGTGATGCTTTTGGATGCGATGAAGTGGTCGTTAGTGAAAGGCTTAGGGCTTCATATAAGGGCCTTAACAATTAGAATAGGGCTTTGGGGTATATTTACTGTACTTGTGATAAGGAAGCCCCAAAATAGTATTGGTAAATATGTAGGCCTGTATATTTTCGGTGAAAGGTCTGGGGGGCCTTTGGGTTTTAGGGTTTATTTAGGGTGTGGGCACCACCCGGGCTGCAAGGCAAACTCCCGATTCCTGGTTCGAATGCCATGGTAAGTACAATGCGATTACTGTACGGGCCTTAATAATTAGAATAGGGTTTTGGGGCCCATGAAACTATAATTATAACAAGGAACCCCCAAAGTATTATAGGCAATTATTGAGGCCCCTGTAGTACACTTCACGTAACATGCAACTATATTATTTCTATCACCTTGGACCTGAAATTGACGGCTTAACTTGTAGCTTGTCGGCCCGTCTTTCGGCAATAGTTGCGCAAGTTTGCTGACAGGCACACAGCGCATGCACATAGATTATGCACACCAGACATTAAACCTTACCTGTAAACCGTAAACTCTAAAACCCGTCACCGACTTAGCTTCGTTAGGTCTAATTATTTGCAACCCCATATCTTCACACCAAGGGTTCTCAGCGCCGGGACTTCCCCAGTTTTTTGCCATCAGCCGATCAAGTCTTCCGCCTCGTCCTCTTGGGAGAAGGGTGCAAGGCAACTGAAGCTTTGAATCCGTGGGGCTTGATGGAAATCCTTGTACAATCCCGTGAAAAGCGCACTTAAGCCCAACGGACACTAAACCGTCCTCGCAGTCTTTCAATTAGCATCACAAGCTGTGCAAGCATGCCTCCGGTTTCGGTGTGACCCTGCTTACAAAATCACTTGGTCCTTTACTAAACCGTCCCCAAACTCATCCTTTACAGAACCCATGTAGGTACCCCAAGAACCTTTAAGGAACCCTGCCTACACAGAAGCCTAAACCCTAAACCTGAAAGACTAAACCCTGAGATCAATGAAACCCCTCAGCCCCTAAACCCTGAAGCCTCAAACCCCTTAACCCCTAAAGCTCTAAACCCCTAAGCCCTAAGCACCTTTTAGCTCCTTCGTTATAGAATACGGAACCAACGGAGGAACCCTGAACTGAAAGGAACCCTTGAAAGAAATCCTTCCATAAACCCTAAAACCCTAAACTCTAAACCCTAAACCCTAAAACCTAAACCTAAACCCTCAACCGTCCTCGCCATCAAGCAGCATCTCCTCTTCTTCCTCCTCCATTGCCTCTAGGGTTTTTCGCTTTAAGGGATCTTTTCGTCCGCACCTAAGGTGTTGGGTTTAGGGTTTGGGATTTCTGTATTTCGAGATTGGTGGTCAAACTGTATGCGTTTATCGGCAGGACACAGACAGGCTCTATTGTGCTTATTTGTGTTAGCAAAAATTCTCCTAAAACTCGTCAAAAAGGACTTTGCACGATCCCCTAACCCCTAACCCTGAAACGCCAAGAGCCCCAAACTCGCTACAGAACCCTAGAGTGTTCAGGGTCAGGAGACATGACATACGAAAGTCGAAAGACCTCGCTGACAGCCCCTGCAAAACTACCATTTCAATGCTAGGTCTAGGCCGGGGTTCCGGGGTTTTGTGGTTTGGACGTTTGGGGTTTAGAGTTTCGGGTTTAAGGCTCAGAGTTTTCGGGTAGGGTTCGGGGGTCTAGGGGTCTGAGGCTTAGGGTGAGGCGGTTAGCGTTAGGAGGTTTAGGATCTTGGGGCCCAGGGTTGGGATTTACAAGATTGAAAACGTTTAGGATTCAGGGTTGTAGCGGAAGCGGGCTCAGGAAATGACGGAAATACTTGTTAGGGTTCAGGGCAGCTGAGAACACAGCAAAACCGTGCACGGCTTCAGCGTGGCAACATTCCAACCGAAAACCAAGTCTAAATCAACACGTGACACCCGAAGTCCTGAACTCCAAGCCAGACGCCCGACATCTTCTGTGCTAGACCCTGGGAGAATGTCACAGAATTGCGCGGGTTCTCGGAATCCTAAGCCCACAGCCCAAGTCCTACATCCTAGAAACAAGCTAGATCCTATACCCCGAACTGAACCCCAAACCCAGCACAATCCTAAACCCTAACTCCAGAACCCTCGCTAGCACGGGGGCCTGAATGAATGGAACGGGGTTCCTGGGCACCTTATACTATACACACCTATACAAGGACTACAAGCGAATGCTTACAAATCATACTGCCGTATATCACAGCCCAAAACATCTCTGCACTCTGCAGCCTCCAAAGCTTCGTTGAACTCGAAATCCTTTTGTGACTCCCGAGCTCTGTCAAACTGGCCTTGTGGTTTGCGAATCTCAGGGGCTGAGTATTCTAGCCCAAAAAAGGTTAACCTGTTGAAATATGGTAGGATCATAAAAACCCCAAAACGTTCAAGGTTACCTTGTCAGCGACTAAGGAATCTAGGGCTTCGGGTTTAAGGCAACGGCGGTCTAGGCTGAGCCTGGAGATCGCACGGGTTGGTGCTTGTTTTTTTTTGGGTGTTCAGGGTTTGGGGGGGCTGTAGGGTTTACGATATAAAGTTTCATTCGAGCTTAGGGTTTGGGGCTGGTGTGTGGGGTTGCTCTGGGAATCTTGGGCTTCGGGCTGCGAAAACTCTAGCGTAATTGGCGGCACGAGGAAATTGCACTGCCTGTTGCTGGAAGAACACTTAAGAAAACTACTATTTCAAGAGATTCGGGTCTAGAAGCCCTATCACCTCGAATGATTTCAACTACAAAAGCATAATTAAAGTCGGGACGGACATGCCAACGAAAAAGAATGCTTTGCCTATTTCGGTTTCAAGTTCGCAAAATGGTTGAACGTTACAGAAAAGAACCATTCCATGCGCCAACACGCGCACTTTTCATCTGATCCCGCTCCGCACCAGTGCATGTGAAATTTTACCGGTATGGAAAAGTATATTATGTTGCGTGAACTTATTTGCAAACCATTTCAGATTGCAGATCAGAACTCGCAGATACTGAGCGCCCAAAAACTCAAGCCAGCCACCGGGTGGGTATGCGGATCATTACTTTCCGCGGATCTCTACTTACTTCTGTCGCAAGGAGGAGACGGAGATATACCGTAGAGAGACAGAGACAGGAACAACAAAGATCAACAATGAACAGCGCAGAGCAGAGGGAGTATGTCAGCATGGTCCCGGAACACGCCACGTAATGGAAAATAATGCAGTTCGCTTTATACTCAAAATTGATCCAGCTGGCTGGGACCTAAAACTCTTCGAGTCCCTGGGCCCTTAGGGAATCACGGTTTAAGGTTTAGGGTTTAGGGTTTAGGCTGCAGATCTGAACCCCTAAAGCCTAAACAAGCCTGTGAACGATTTAGGGTGTTTAGGGCCGACGTGGTTCAGGGTTACGGGTCTAAGGGGGGGCTTCCTTAAAAGGGGATCTATAGGGGATACTATAGAAGGGCTCTATGTTATGGGGGTCTTAATACGGTTAATGGTTTAGGGTTAATGGTGCGTATCTCACGTTGCAAACACAAAACTCCACTGCCAACGGCTGAAAGCTGGTCAAAGACATTCAACAACTTGTGAGCCTACAGCTGATGTACGAAGTTCGACATTGCCTTAGATAGTTATCTTAATCGATGGTGGGTGGTTCCTGATTTTGGATAAGGCAGGATGTTGTCCAGCCGTCGCAACTATCACCACAGCCGGCAGGTTACCGATCCTGCTGTTGTTGGCCCGACTTCTTCCCTAAATCCGAAACCAAGAACGCCCGGTGTGGGCCACAGTCATGTCTCACATGGCTTGGTTTGACAGCATTGGCACTCCACTTGGTTGGCTTTGTGGGACTGCACGCGTTGGCATCCTAGCATACTGCCAAACACTAGCTTTTGCTGTTTCAGCCTCATGATTGCAGGCAGGTATTTGCCTACACAACCTCGTATATTCCTTATAGACGAAACGAACCCTGAACCCTAAAAGGGTCTAAGGTTCATATACCATATAGGGATTCATAGTATAAGGGTATAGGACCCCTACTTTTAAGGCTCATTTGGTCCTTCAGGTTCCATCCATGGACTGCACCGAATCGTGTTTGGAGTTGCAGCCCTCTTTCGCAAGCTCCCTTCTGCAAAATTGCCCCAAACCCTCTACCCTAAACCCTAACCCCTAAACCGAAAACCCAAGAAAACAAGCCCTCAAGCTTCACCTGGTTCAGAGCTTAGGGTTTGGGGCTTTTGCCCAGACCTTCCAACGTCCCTTAATTCAGGGTTCCTGTTATAATGTAAGGTACAGACCATCCGGAAAGATAAAGAATATACCTTAACTTAAAATAGGAACCCTCAATCAAGGGATTTTGGCTTTAATTAAGGAATTCAAGGGTTCCTTAATGGGATCTATAGGGAGTCTGTAAAATCAGAATGGGAACCGTGAAGGAAGGGATTTTGCAATATCGGGTTCACGAAAGTCCTGAACCATGCAGCCGCAACCTTACTGTTTAGGGGTTTAGCGTTAAGGTTTAGGGTTCAGGGTATAGGCATAGGGTTTAGGGAAGGTTCGGGGTTTAGGGTCTACTGAGAGGTTAAGGGGACTTAGTAACTCGGTTATAAGCAGGGTTATAATTGGGGTAACTCCATTCAGGGTAATTGTACCTCTACTTGTAACCTACTTGCTAAGTCCCCTGGGCCTCTTAGTAGACCCACCACCTAAATCCTGAACCCTGCTACACTGCCCCCATACAGCGGCAGTCTATTTTTAGGGCTAATCTATCTTTATTTTAAATCCTGTTCTTCGACTGTTACTTAGTGGGCAGTACCCAGTCTACACCCTTAACCCGAATACCTGAAGCCTTAGGGTGTATGAACCCTCAATTCCGAATCCTAGCAGCCTAGCACCCTCCAGGGCCCTCACTCCCTGATCTTTGGGCTTTAGGGTGCAAGGGGGGGTTTCCTTAAAAGGGGATCTATAGGGGATACTATAAGGGCTCTATTATCTAGGGGCCTTAATAAGATTCGGTGAGGCACTCTGAGGGTTGAGATTTCAACATGAACCCCAAGCCCTAAGCCCTATACCCTATACCCTAAACCCTGAGCTCTAAGCCCTAAGCCCTAAACCCTAAACCCCACAAACTCTTCTGCTTGCCTAGAAACCGGACTACCTGAAACATCCAACCTGCCTCCCCGCAACATCCCAGACCTTCCAAAAACCCTTAATTCAGCAATCTACCGTAAATCATAAACTATTAATAAATAGGTGTATTATTTACGTGGACCCTACAAAACCTATGTTTTTAGGGTTCCTTAACATGGTAGGTTCTTTGGGTCCAGGTAAATGATTGGAAGGTCTGGCATGGGGCACAGTGCTTGCGGGAATAGGGCTTACGGGTCGCAAGTGATGTGGGTGCATTAAGAATTAGGACAGGGTTTTGGCATATAGAAAATACAATTCAAACAGGAACCCTGAAGAGCAACTGGTATTATCGCCTATTTAAAAAGCTTCTTTTGAGTATCACAGAATCTATGTCAATTACTTGAAGGGGCAGGGGACTTAGTAAGTTGGTTATAAGTAGGGTTATAATTAGGTAACTCCATTTAGGGCACTTATAACTCTACTTATAACCTGCTTACTAAGTCCCCTTCCCCTTCAATTAAGCAGGCTCGGACCTTTTCTGACCCGGTCGCTGTATGCTGAAGAGCCCAGGACAAACCGAAAAACCCAAACCTGAAAAACATTGGATACTAAGCGGCCTTAATGAATAGAATAGGGTTCCTTTAAAGGGTTCCTATAAGGGATACTATAACAGGGCTCTGCATAGGGGCCTTAATAAAAGTTGAAAGCCACGACCCAAGCACGCTCAGCCCGGTCAATTGCGACCGAAACCCTATGGAGTTCTACAGTAGAAGCCCAAAAGTTGGAAACCCAATAGCCTCAATCCTTAAGAGTAATGTATAAGGAATCCCAGCACTATTTGACCGTTATCCGGTTTCCAATTTTATAGGCTTTCCTGTAGAAGACGCCAATCAAAAAAATGGAAAGCCCTACTTGGAGGGGCAGGGGACTTAGTAAGTCGTTTATAAGTAGGGTTATAATTGGGGTAACTCCATTTAGGGTACTTATAACTCTACTTATAAGCTACTATCCTAAACCCCCCAAAAGCAGGTGAAAAAAATAGCCCAAAACCCTTAAAAGGCCATTATTCTACATACTTTGGGGGTCCAGGATAATCGTATAGCGACCTGCAAACACCTTGCTTGCAAAGCCTGACAAAGAATGAAACCCTGTAAAAACCAATAAGACCCTTAAAGGGACCCTTGATTCATTGATACATCCCCATAGAGCCCGCCCTGCCGTATACGATCTTCACTCAAGTGTTACCATAAGACTGTTGTTGAAGATCTACAAAGCCCTAGAAACGACCGATGTCGCCAAAAACACCAGCACCCTAGACCCATAACCCAAACCCGATACCGATTTGTGCAGCTCGGAACCGGGCGGTTGGTTGTTGAGCGAGCGGCCTCCTCGGGGAATCAAAAACAGCCAAAACAGCTGCTTCAAAGATGGTGCCCTTTTCTAGGGTTTCGGGTTTAATTTGGTGAAGGTTTACATGCTATTGTAGGTCTTTTAGGAAAAATCACTTTTTCGGATTCGTTTCATAGATAGTGTAGGTAATTCTATATTGGGTTTCGTACGTAAAGATTAAGGGGCTGCTTTCAATGGTCTTCATAATGAGGATGCTTCTATTTTGGACGTTCTATACAAATGCCCCTTGGATTTCTGAACTTCCATACTGTAGAGATGAATGCCGTGAGGGTTTAGAGCTACAAGCTTATGCGTTCGTATAGGGATTGCTGAGCCCTGAACTTTTCGGCAAGCAAAGCTTAGGATCTGACGGCGGATAGTTTTCAGAGCTTAGGATTTGAGGCTTAGGGGCTTTAGGGTTTAGGGTTGGAAGTCAACGGCCTAGGTTAATGTTGCAAACCTTCATAAATGGAATAAGGCTCCTGCAAAAATGTCTATACTATAGTGAACTTGACACCCTTGCAAGCATCATAAATTGAGCTGTTTCTTAAGTTTCCAAGCGTTCTACGATAAGGCTATTTATTACCTACAAAGAGTCTATGCAGGATTCACCTTATTTGGTGGTTCGTGGGAATTTCACCTGCAACCTTCACACTTCAAAACTCAACAAAGACCTAAACCCCAAACCCTCAATCCAAGCCCTATGCCCTGGTCCCACAACCCCATAACCCTCAACCCCACGCCCGAAACCCCACATCGTCTACTGTAGGGACCTTAAGAGTTAAAATAAGGCTTTGAGGCCCATTATAGTGGATCCCAAAAAGTTGGAACATGGATTTAGGGGGATTAGTGCTAGGATCCCTTATACTTTACCCTAAGGGCAGGAGGATAATGATGTTCCAACTTTCTGGCTACGACTATATACTGTAAGTATAATAAGGAACCTCCAAAATAGCATAGGTAATTAGTTAAAATGTAGGCCCCTCTATTACCGTCTCCTCTTCCTCCGGCTCGGATGGTGTCGATTCAGTGTCCCTGGGCACAAGAAGTGTGGTGTTTTGGGGCCATCATAATGAGGATGCTGCTTTCAAGGGTCCTATGTTGGGGACCGTATTCGCTGAGGTTCCCAGAAACCTTAGACAATCTCTACACCGAGAACAGCCCTACAAGCAAAGTCCCGAAACCATGAATACCGGAAGCGTGACCTAGGCTGGCTCTAAAAAGCCTCTGAAAATATTCGTAAATAGTATCTTCTTCAACCCAATAAGGGCAAACCCTAAACCCTAAAAATACAGAATGTCCTAAAGGCCTACCTAATGACAAATAGAGTCGGGCCAGAGAGCTTGGTGGCCTTGGATTTTGCAACTTTTTTCCTCGCAGTTTCCAAACCGCTTGTTTGGGGTTTAGGGTTGTGAGAAGGGTCATCACCAGGATCAGGTGGATTGCCGGTTCCGATTGGTGAGCACACGCTGAGCCATGCTGCGGGCACGACGCCTGCCGTGCACATTGGCCTCTGCGAGGCCTTTGTAGTGGCAATATTTGCCGCTCCACTGGATGCAGCGGGCCCGCTTGTCCTCTGACAGGGTGAGCAGCATCCCAAAACATGCCCACAGCTTGCGAGGAGCATCGCTGCGAGTGACATTCCGTGTGAGAGAACGCAGTTCATCTCGTGGTAGCCCCTTCCCGCGCAACATCTTGCACAGCCCGACATCGAAACCCTGAAGCAGCGGAATCCCAAAGCACCGCCATCTCTGTGCAAAGACGCCGTAACTGACAGGGTTTAGGTTTGCTGCTCAAGGTCTGGGTTTTAGGGGAGAGGTTTCGCACCACGTAACCCAACCGCCGGCTTAGGATTTTGGATTTAAGGTTTAGTTTTGGGTTCCAACGGGGAAAGAGTAAAGGCAAACCTGCTCTACCTATAGTCTCTATTGTAGTTCCTTTTTGTGGCTAACCAAATTTACCTCATAGGATCCTAACCATAAAACTGGTTAACCAAAACAGGAACTAAAATAGAGACTGTAGGTGAACCCTAACCCTGGATCCTAAGCCCCACTGAGACACCCCAATTACCCTTTATTGTAGCCCCTAGTTACCTCTTAATGAGAAACAGCAGAGCCCTTCAAAGGGTACTTGGGGGGGTCCTGGCAAACCCAAAGCCCAAACCCTAAACCCCTAAACCCCTAAACCCCTAAACCCTAAACCCCTAAACCCCTAAACCCCTAAACCCTAAACCCCTAAACCCCTAAACCCCTAAACCCCCCAACCC
>BGNK01000513.1:12701-27144 GCA_003297005.1 Symbiodinium sp. clade A Y106
TAAACCCCTAAACCCCTAAACCCCCCAACCCCTAAATTCCTAAACCCCTAAACCCTAAACCCCTAAACCCCTAAACCCCGAAACCCCTAAACCCCTAACCCCTAAACCCCTAACCCCTAAACCCCTAAACCCCTAAACCCCTAAACCCCCTAAACCCCGACTTCAGGATTCCGGCTCATCCCACAGCGCTCGCTGCAGCGCATCTTCCCGGAGAGCCTTTGAGGGTTAAAGGCGTCTGTTGGCTTAGGGTTTGCTGCGTCAATCATAAGTAGAATAGGGTTCCTTTAAAAGGGGTCTATAAGGGCTACTATACGGGTTTCTATAGGGTATATAGTATAGGGGCCTAATTAGAATAGGGTGTTGGGGCCCATTATACTAAAACTATAATAAGGCATTATTATAAGGAACCCCCCCAAAATAGTATTGGAAATTATTTATGCCCCTATGTTAAAGGCGTCTGTTGGCTTACGGTTTAGGCTCACCTTGCATGGAATCCAGCGTTCGCATGAGACCATCTCCGTGCATTGCCGGAGGTAAACAAGGCGGCATCATTACCCCAAGGGTCCAAGTACCCAATAATCATATACTCTCCAAAATCCTAACCTACGTAACTACTATCCTAAAACCGAGTACCTAATTATTGGGTCCTTTGGACCCTTGGGGTTACACTCGTCTGCGCGATCAACAAACTCAGAGGTTTAGGGTTGAGGGTGAAAGGTGTCGTTTCGAGGATTCCTTCATAGGTTTCCTTTCAGAATTTCAGGGTTTCTCTCTATATTCCAGAAGGGGTCTGGGAGTTTTCGGGGTTACTGCTGCACCCCAAAGCCCGAACCCGAACCTCCTTAGGGTTTAGGGTTTAAGGTTTAGGGTTTAGTTTAGGGTTTTAGATTGGGCACTGCCCCCACTCTATAACAGTTGGATACTATTTTAGTTTTCACAAGATAGGCATATATAGCCCTTAATATGACCCCGAATATGGGCTGAAAGGGGGCGGGGAGCAGTACGCAAACTTCCTGGCTTCAGGGGCTTAAATTAAGTTCCTATGCAAGAGCCCAGTCAACCTAGGAGGCTGGAAGAGTTTTGTCGTGCTACATTGGAGCATAAGTGAGAATCTTGCCCTAAGGGTCAAAAGGACCCAATAATCAGATACTTTGGTCTGACGCAGTAGTCTTGTAAGCTAGCTTTTTGGATGAATATTCGGCACCTGGACCCAAAGGTTAAAGGATAGCATAGAGTCTTGCACTCGTCTTCTTCGTGGGAACACAGTGCCCGAATTATTCGAATCGGCTTCAGCATACCCTTACTTACAGGCCCCGGGGACTTAGTAAGTAGGTTAGAAGTAGAGTTATAAGTACCCTTTATGGAGTTACCCCAATTATAACCCTACTTATAACCGACTTACTCGCCTGGGCCTCGAAGTATCAACCCTAAACCCGAATAAACCCCATACCCTAAACCCTTGCACTGTGTAACAGTTCAGGGGGAATGCTGACGAAGATCGGTCAGGCTTTTGTACCTCTTGCTGCTCTGGGTGTCAAGCAGGGAATACGGTTGAAGGAAAACCAGGGGATCCTTCCGTTGAAGGATAACCAGATCCTTAAAATACCCAAGCGACCCTCAAAAGCGAAGGCCATGGCCTTATACAAATATTTCCTAAATGGTACATGAAGCTAAAGCCCTTTACGGTACATTCGGTCCTGAAGGAAACGCCCCATAACAGCCTCATACAATCCCCGAAACACACTGATAGCACCCCTCGTCAGACCCCCTCATCATAGAAACCAGTATAAGGACCCTTCTAGCCTTCAAGGAACCCTATACCTTAAATAGGTAGTTCTCTAAATTAGGGTCCCGTTTTAGGAGCCCGAAAGGAGGCAGCACGAATGCCCTAGAAGGGATCCTGGTTTAGAGAACTACCCAAAAAAACCCATCCTAAACCCTAAACCACTTAAGCCCCTTGACCACTTGAACCCCTAAACCAACCCTAAACCCCTAAACCCCCAAACTTTAAACCCCTAAAACCCGAAAACCCTAAACCCAGGTAACCCCTAAACCCTGAACACTGAGGTTCTTAAAACCCTAAACCCAAGTAATTAACCCCGTTCTACGGTTGATGATACAAATCTTGCATTACCCCTAATAAGGAACATACCATAACTCCCATAGTCTAGCATTCAGGTAATGCAGGGTTTATACCCTAAGGGTCCAAGTACCTAATTCTCATATACTCTCCAAAAGTTTAACTTACATAACTACTATCCGAAACCTAAGTACCTAATTATTGGGTCCTTTGGACCCTTAGGGATATCATCAACCGTAGTTTCAGGAAAAAGCGTGGCCGCGCCTCGCTGTTGCCGATGCGAGCGAGAGGTTCTTCGGGCCCAGCCTGTGCGTTTTTTCGGTGGTTTACTTAGTTGCTGAGTTCATAAGCCCCCCAAAAGTGTACACTTTTAGTTTGATAGTGGGTAATATTATTCCAAAAAGTGTAAAGTGTATCCACTCAGCTACTAAGTTTAATATTTGTCGGGTTCAGGGTTTAGGGTTCTATTAGGGTTCAGGGATTGTTTTTGCTGTGGGAGAGGGGCGGCGGTGGTTCGGGTTTAGGGTTTTTGGTCTCGGAGTTTAGGCTTGAGTTTGAGGGCCTGAGTTAGGCATTAATACAGGTGGGTGTGCTTCTGTGCATGCGTGTGTGTTTGTGTCTGTGTGTGTGTGTCCTGCGTGGAGACAGCAAAGGAAGCGTGGAGTTTTTTGTGGTGTTAAATGACATCTTGTAGGTGAGCAATCGAGTAAGGCTTTAAAGACCTTATAGAGACAGGGCTTTGAGAGTTAAGCCGTGCTCGTTGCGTCTTTCATTGTGTTGTTTGGAGGGGGGGGGTTCAACTGCCGGGTTTCCCAAAGGCTCCATGTACCTTTATAGTAGATACTTAGGCCTTAAAGGGGTCCCTATATAGGTACTTTAAGGCCTAAGTATATACTATAAGGGTACATGGAGCCTTAGGGTTTAGTAAAGGACAGGAAGGTGAGGGCGGCAAGCGACTCTTGGGGACTTGTGCCACTAGGGATCCCTTAAGGGCTTCCTTCAAGGGTTCCTTTAAGAGATCCTTTAAATGGGGATTTTTCGGACCCATTCCAGAAGCTACCAAACCTGATTTTTTTGAAGGTTCTTACAACAAAGCCCGGAGTTAGGGGTTGGGGCTTTGAGGCTTCGAGCTTCGTTTGAGGCTTGCCCAGAGAGCCCAATACCCCTTAAATGAGGAATATGGCTTAAATTATATAGGGCTTCATATTATGATTTAAGCTATATTCCTTAATTAAGGGGTATTGGGCTCTCTGGGTGGGTTTAGGATTGAGGGTTTCGGATAACACTCTAACGAAGCCACTCGCCACAAAAACAAAGCCCTGAATCCTGCGTTCCGTGTAGGTTTCCGGAGTAGAACCTCTGTCATCTCCATAGGAAACCCGACTCCAAACCCTGAACACCCGGTTCCCGGTTGAAACTGAAACTGAAAGACTCTAAGGGCGAAAACCCAAAACCCCAACACCCTACCCGCAAGCCCTTAATACTTAACCTCAGCCCCAAAGCCATCAAACATAAGCCTCTCTATAAACCTGAAGGCATAAACTCCAATGACTAAGCAACACACCACATCCCAGATGGTTAAGAACTCAAACACTGCAAACCCTTGTAAATCTAAACCTGACCGACGATCGTTTCAGCCCTGCCTGTAGGTGTGGAGGCAGCGGCAGACCCTGGATAAGTAGCATCTGGCGGAAAGCCTGGGCATTTGTTAATGGGCTTAAGGTTTCTGGTTCGGGTATAGGGTTCCTTTCGAGGGCATTATAAGGGTTCCCTGAAGGGTTCTATAAGGGAACTATATAGGGGCCTTGATGATTAGAATATGGTTTTGGAGCCCATTTTACTATAGTTAGAATAAGGAAACCTCAAAATAGTATAGGTAACTATTTCGGCGCCTATAGTAGGAAGCTGGAAGGGTTTTTAACCCGCTATGGAAGGCTCTGTTGGCCCAAGGGGCCATTGCCCCGGCCCAAACCCCAGAAAACACAGACCGGGGTTTAAGGTTCAGGGGACTGCCAAAATGGATTTTCCTTCAGACATTCTTCATTGTTGCATTCATTTCGGCCTCAATTTGGGCCGTCGTCTTTGGCAGCGCGGAAAATGAACACGAAGGTGTGGACGATGAGGAGAACGATGACGATCTCCCTGACGTGAAATCGCAGGAGTGCGGTCGACAACTTTGATCACGATTTCCCGGACGAAACTGCACACAGAGGGGTGGAGGCAGCCCAAAATGAATCTGAAATGAAAAGACAAGTGTTTCGTGAACCACACGTGGCCAAATAAAACTCCTAACACTAGACTCCCAAACCTGAATGCAAAACCTTGAACGACCCAACCCCCAAGTTCAAATGCCGATAACCCCTAAAAATGAGACAAAACAACTGTGAATCCCATGTCCCGGCACCTCTTTTCTTCCAAAGTCCCCTAAACCCTAAACCTTAAACCCTAAACCCTAAACCGCAACTACCCTGCGGGGATCCTTTGAAGTTCCGGAAAACGGATAATCGGCTTAGGGGTTTAGGGGTATGGGTTTAGGGCTTAGGGCTTAGGGCTTAGGGCTTAGGGCCTAGGGTTTAGGGTTTAGGGTTTAGGGTGAATTATGAACCCCACATCCGAAGATTAAGAGCTTTTTACAGGGAAGGAAATCAGAATAAGGAACCCTAAAAAGGTAGGTTCTTCAGGGTTAAATAAGGTACACCCTAAACCCCTACACCCTACACCCCTGAACCTAAACCGCGAAACCGCTAAAGCCCTAAACCCCGCACCCCCTAAACCCCGAAACTCTGCTATACTCTTACACCCCTACACCCTAAACTGCCCTAAGCCCCCAAACCCTAAACCCGTAAAGATCACATATAGATCCCATATGGCCTTGACGGAAGCCTAGTACGCCATAAGAAAACCTACTCGTCGGGTATCATGGGGAACTAAAGGTTAACCTTTTTGATTATATATAGGGGGTTATATAGGGAATATACTACCCCAAAAAGGCTAAACCCTAAACCCTAAATCCTAAACCCTAAACCCTAAACCCTAAAGGTTACCTACTCTACTACTAGCCCAGAGGGTCCCACATACACTACCATTATGAAATTAGGTCCCCAAAACCAGAATAGGGATGGTTTTGGGGGGCCTACTTCCATAGGTAGTGTATATGGACCCTCTGGGTAGGAAAAGTTCAGCAGCCCTAGACCCTTAACCCGAGCAGCCGACCTCGGTCCTCTGCAGCATGTGCCTGAAGCCGCGGCGGCGGCTGAAGAGCCCTTGGAAGGGTTTAGGGTTTAGGGTGTAGGGTTTAGGGTTTAGGTTTAGGGTTTAGGGTTTAGGGTTTAGGGGATTTGGGAGTTTCCGAAAATAGGGGACCCTAATATAGTACCCTAAATAGTAGGATCCTTATTATAAGGACCCCCAAATAAGGCCAGTTTTCGGAAACTCCCATTTTGGGTTGATTGGGTATTGGGTTAAGGGTTTAGGGGTTTAGCGGTTTTGGGTTTAGGCGCATAGGGGCTTAGGGGGGTTTAGGGGTTTACCGGTTTGGGGGCTTACGGTTTAGTTGTTTAGGGTTTGGGTTCAGTCTTTACGGTTTTGGGTCCGGGGTTTAGTTTTTTTTGAACTCCTTTCAAAAGGGGGTTTAGGGGTTTAGGGTTCAGGGTTTTAACGGCCTGAGTGGTGCGTTTAGTTACAAAGTATACACCCCACAAGCCTGTTCCGATTGTGTAGCCAAGCCCCTACATGCAAGATGACAACTAGGTGGCGCTTTTAAAGCCTTTGAAAAATATTAGCAATTTTTAAGCCTAATAAGGGAAAATGCAAAATGTCCCAAAGCCCTACCTAGACAATTCCCTTACAGAAACCGACACCTTGCAGCATGCGCATCACATTCTCCCTAAACTCAGCTCTTGACCATCGAGGGGCTGTGTATCCAGCTCCTGTTGCATGCACTCGACAGTCTGAACTGGAAGACTTCTAAACAGCCTATATAGGGCTTTACAAGGTTTCTCAGGGATCTATAATAACTTAGTTGCTGAGTTCATAAGCCCCAAAAAGTGTAGAGTTTGAATATTATAGTGGTTAATATTATCCCGAAAAGTGTAAAGTGTATCCACTCAGCTACTAAGATAAGGTTAGTATAGCAACCTGAATAGTTGGTTAGGGGTTGGGCACGGGGCTTGGCACCATCGATACCTTAAACGAAGCAAGTTAACAAACTCTTAGATCTAGGGAGGTTGGGCATACGAATGGCGGGCTCTCTGAGCATACGGTCTGCGACGGAAAACAGTGCTTGGGGCTTGAAGCTTGCGGTGCAGGGATTATGAAGCACCTAAACTCAGCCCACAAAGGCAAACGCCCCTGCTGACACCTGTCAACAAACCTCAATCCAGAGAGCCCATTACCCCTGAAATAGGTAACCCTAAACCCTAAACCCTAAACCCTAAACTCTAAACCCTAAACTCTAAACCGTATACCTGAACCCCAAGACTGCCTTCTTAGGGTGGGCTCCTTTATATGATTTCCTTATCTAGGTCTTGGAAAAGTAGGTTTTATGGGGTTGAAATATACCTTGACTTTTAGAAGGCTCATTATTATGATTTCAAGTACATTCCTTAAAAAAAGGCGGGTCTTGGGCTCGCTGGCCCTAATCGCCATCCTCGACACTTCACTCAGAAGGAAACTTAGTGGGGTAAGGGGGTTTGGTGCTTAGGGTTTGGGCTGGGGTAGGGGCCTAAACTTCCTCGAACAAGCCCTGTACCTCTTAAGGGTCCTCAACTTAGTTGCTGAGTTCATAAGCCCCCAAAAGTGTACACTTTTACTTTGATAGTGGGTAATATTATCCCAAAAAGTGTAAAGTGTATCCACTCAGCTACTAAGTAAGGAACCTAAACCCTAAACCCTAAACCCCCAACCCTAAACCCAAGGGTCCTCAATTAAACCAGTCACAAGTTGAAAGCCGACGCGAGAGGGTCCGTCCTGAATCGCCTCGGCGAGGGCCTGCCATGTACTATTATTACTATTATTACTATTATTACTATTATTACTATTATTACCATTATTACTATTATTACTATTATTACTCTCTGACGGAGTTTTGGAGTCTCTGGGAATCAAATGCGCTCCGAAAAGGTTAACGAACCTACAAAACTACCATCCTCAACCCGAGTACCTAACTGCCCAGACCCCCGGGAGGATCTAAAAAGTAGATCCCCTAATTCGGGACCCTAGCTACTAAGGGTACTTTATAGGAACCCCCTTAAGGGATCTACTTTTTGGATCCTCNGACCCCCGGGAGGATCTAAAAAGAAGATCCCCTCATTCGGGACCCTAGCTACTAAGGGTACTTTATAGGAACCCCCTTAAGGGATCTACTTTTTGGATCCTCCCGGGGGTCTGGGAGTTGGAGGGCAGGGCAGGTGACTGAATCAGTTAGAATGAGCTTCGGGGTATCCTGCAGTACACACGGAATATGGGAGCCTAAGAAATGTCATTGCCAGTTTTAAATCAAATCCCAAAGTAATCCTAGGTTTCGGAGTGACCCCCTTTATAATAAGGGCACCCTGTCTCCTACTAGGCGGGTTAAATAAGGGAACCCAAAGCCGTCCTTCACACTACGAAATTGAGGTCAGTTGTCAATATCACCCGAAAGCCTCATCCCCAAAAGCCCCCCAACCCGGACCCCCGGGAGGATCCAAAAAGTAGATCCCTTAATTAATGGGGGGGGTTCCTATAATGTACCCTTAGTAGCTAGGGTCCCAAATTAGGGGATCTGCTTTTTAGATCCTCCCGGAGGTCTGGGAATGTCTGGGAACATAATGCTCATACTACCACTATCATTGTATGCACATGATGGGCACCCGTCGGAAAAGATCTCTCCTCTTGACTAACCCAGTCCAAAAAAGTTCTAACTTGTACTTAGAGGCTAAGTATCCTAGACCAAAAAAATGTTAGCCTGTTGAATTATGGTAGGATTATATAAGCCCAAAACGTTAAAGGCTACCTAGTCAGCGACTCAGTTTAGAGATGGACTAACCCGCAGTGGAAGAGGCGGTTTAGGGGTGTGGGGTTTAGTACATGTTAAATTGTAGCAGGATCTCCAGTATGATTTGAGATGTATATGCCATAATTACGAGATATTGGAAGGTCTGCGCCAATGAAGCATCGGTTGATTTGGCAGATAAAAAAACCAAAAAGAATTCTGGCCCGACAATCTGCAAAGTCCCTGAGCCTCCACGTCTCGGTTTTTTTTTTTGAACGCCTTTTTCCGTCCGCCCTAAGGAGTCCAGAACCCACGTCTAGGGTTTGGGGTTTAGGGTTTTTAGGGTTTAGGGTTTAGGGTGTTTAGGGTTTAGGGTTTTTAGGGTTTAGGGTTTAGGGTTTAGAGACCCACCCGAACAAACACCAAAGAACTTCAACACCGAAAGACAAGGGCCACTTGCGAGCTTGCTTCGGGCCTTGCCACCCTGCTCGTCGTCATCGTACATGCCTTAGCTTTCAAGAAAGGCCTAACCTAAGCCCTAAACCCTCAACCAGAAACCCTCAACGCTGACCCGGGCTTCTTTTTGGGCGGGCTTCAGGCGGAAGCGGCTCTGCCATAAGAGGGTTCTATGAGGGTTCTGTGAAAGGTTTAGGGTTGAGGGTTCTGCAACGGCTGCGGTGGCGATGTTTAAACATTCGGGTTAATTACTCTAGACAGGGCCGCCAAGTTTGCTTAGAATGGTGAGTCTGTGGCTTTTCGACCACCGAGGGTCTATGAAGCGACCATCATCTGGAAGAAGCCTGTGCAGCAATCCGATGAGAACATGATAGCAACGCGACTGCCACACACACAGCACCAAAAACATCAATGGTCGATAATGATGGCATCTCCCGAGAAACCCAGTCCGCAGACCGACAACTTCCACCGCAAAATCTCACCGCTATCGCCCTGAAATCCCTACACCCCCGAACCTCAAGCCGAGCTCAGCACGCCGGAAGCATCAACTCAAAACTCTGCATGCATATGGGTGGTTATCAATATTATGGCACTTTTTTGGGTACCCTAAACATTAGGTGCCGTATTATAATAGGGACCCTTAAAAAGGGACCCTAATTTTGACAACCGCCCATATAGAACGGTGATGCTTTGTAAAGAAGTGCAGGGCGGCCAGACCGCAGAGTCCACGGAGGTAGTATCAGAGTTCTGTTTAGAGTCTCTTCCATGGTAATGGTACAAGCTATTCCAAGAGTTAGGTTTAGGGTTTAGGGTTTAGGGACATTCTAGATAACCCTACAAAATGGTATTGGCAATTGCTCAGGCCTAGAGATTACCTACACAGGAACTGTTGTGGAATAGTCTCTGCATAGCAGGCGGATTGTCAATCAGGAAATTCTACAGCCCGATTGCAGGCCCCATAAAGAAAGAAGAATAAGCACGAAATGCATGAAGCGTACACCCTGAGCCCATGGATCCCCTTCTTTATTTGCACTTACATGCTCTCAGGATTTAGGAAGTGATATCTAAACATCTATACACACGGGGCATCAACGTGAATCTGAGCTGCAGAAGACCCGACCACGCGCCCCTGCACGGCTGGCACCTGGCAGAATAAAACAGAATGGGGTTTTGGGCTTGATGATAGTAGAATTTGGGGTTTATAGTAGTAGAATTTGAGGTTGATACTAGTAGAATTGCAATAACGAATCACGAACGCTAAGGAATAATTTACAAACAACTGTAATCATTCACGCTTCTACATTACCACCCCACCTCCCACCTCATGCTTTCTAAAGTGTGATCACCATCAGGATTGGTGAAGGGCCACCTGCACTAAGTAGGTGGCAACCTCACTCACAACAAGAAGCCCGATATCCGACCATTACCTAGATTCTCCATAGTAGTTCCTTTTTTTGGTTCATATATAAAACCCTATAAGGTAATCCCCAAAAAGGAACTACTATGGAGCCTATGGTATCCATGGCTTTCCTTACAACCTACTTGTCAGCCCCCCCTGGCCAGCTAGACTAATTCATGTAGGGGCCTGCGCAACCCGAATACCTGGACCCCAAAAGTATGTAGAATAATGGCCTTTTGTGGGGCTTTGGGCCATTATTTTACCTACTTTGGGGGGGGGGGGTAAGGATTTTGAGGTATACCTGTAGTCTTCATTGTAGTTCCTTTGTTGGGTTCACCGGTTTCTAGGGCGTGGATCCTACAGTATGTTTGGTTAACCAAAAAGGGAGCCACAATGGGGACTACAGGTATTGTAGTCTAGTTTTCGTACTTGGACGTTATGGAGAACCATCGTCCTATACCGTAATGGTATAGACTTATACTGAGGAACCCTAAGAAATGGCTCTACTACTTATTCGGGCTTCTATACACCCAAAAAACATCCGACAGCAGCACGACCAGAGCGGAGGAGGTGGTTGACGACGTTCCTGCTCAGGACGCTTGGTGTTTCCGGCCAGGAAATCCTATACGCGCTTGGGGTGTATACGGGGGTTCTGAACACTTTCGAACCCTGTTTGAAATTGAGGCCCTGCTTACTTGACCTACTTCAGACTGTCAATCTGATTTTCGGGTACCTTATTCAGGGGCGATAACCGGGTACTATCGGGTTCAGGGTTTAGGGTTTAGGGTACTATCGGGAATCAACCACCTGTATAGTACAGTCTTGGGATTGCACGTTTGGTCCTTTTGTGACCTCAGAGTTGAAGGTGCACGTGTTCAGGACCCGGGGGCTTGGAAACTTCTTCGACAGGCTACAGCAGCTGCCAGAAACACAGTTTGGGCTTCCAAGGTTTGGAGCACCAAAAGCTCTAATTACTGCACAGGTATAAGCTGTAAACGTCAGCAAACTTTCCACAGAGTCTTCTCATGAGAGCTGTGACCCTGCACCCAACCCTGAATAACCCTTGGACAGGTGGGCTTGCGAAAACTCAGAGCTTTGCATGTCTCGCTGGTTTGTGTTCCAGAGTTCAAGAAGTCCTATAATGACTAATCAAGCCCCCAGCACAAGTACGTTCACCTTCTAGAACTTATCTTTTTGGTCGCGTTCCTATTCCTGGCTCCATGCTGTAAACTGTTGTACCGTGGGTCGTCCCTACAAAATTCAGCAGCTTCTGGCAGGAAGAATGTCCATGACATACGCCTCACCTGCTGACGTCAAGGTCACATCCGAGGCACTCATGATGTAGAAAGTACGTGTGTCTGCACCTTGCTTGTGGATGTCTTACTTTAAGCCCGCACGCTTCTGATGCTGGAAGCGTTTTGCATTATTATGTGAACGCTGGGCAGTTCACTCGTGCTCTTGCTGCAGTCATCCTGTTGCATCGGGCTTTCAATTGTGATTCAAAAGCTCCTTGCGTGTCAACTCCACAAGGTCACTGACGGGAGCTCTGCGTGCAGCACGTCAACTGCATCTTCTACGACGCCTTCTCTAGTCACTCGTGTCTTCTGCGACACCTTTGGGCTCTATCCATTCACGCTGCTGGAGGGACGCGTCATCCCAGTCCTCCCATAGCTGCAGCTGTGCTGCAGCTATCGAGGTCACGTGCCAGGCCCGCTCCATGCCGTCCTTCGGGTGCGAAACGAGGCGGAGGCCACATCGACTGGTCGATCGCTGGTGGCTTTGCCCACAGGCGTTTACATCATGAACCCCACTATGTACGGTTTCAGTGAATACGACCCTGTGGTGCACTGGGAAAGGTTGCACTGTTGGGGCCTCTAGGGTTTATTTGGATGCAGGGCTCACGGCTGTTGATTGCTGAGGGGGCTTGTGGGGAGGGTACTATGGTAGACTGAACACCCTGAACGCTACGGATTCAAACCTCGAGCCTTAAGTTCGCCATCCAATGAAGTTGGGTCACCCTGGGTCCTAAACCTTAGACCCTAAAAAGGTAGGTTATTCAGGGTTAAGGTAGGGTTTAGGCTAGGTCTTCCGGGTTTGGATTGGGATGACTGGTTTGGGGATAGTCTTTGGCACTCGGACTGCCCAGCTCAAACTCTAAACCTTAAGCCCGAGACCCTATAACCTAAACCTTAAACCCTTAACCCTAAACCTTCAAACCTAAACCCTGAACCTTAAACCCTATATAAGCCTTAGACCTTAAACCTAAACCCTTAAGCCTAAACCTTAAAACTTAAAACCTGAACCCTAAACCTTAAAACCTAACCCTAAGCCTTTAACCTTAAATCTTAAACCCTAAACCCTCAACCCTAAACCCAGAACCCTAAGCCTTAAACCTTAAATCTTAATTACAAAAAAAGCACCTCGAGAAGTCGAACTGGATGACCTTGTCGGATTGGGGACCAAGGAGGCTCAGCAGAGTGCGTAAAGGATAAGGGTTCTTTTTTTTTTGTCGCTCCTTTTCTCCAGCTGCACAAGGTCACTGGGGAATGCCCATAGGGCTGGAACTCCCGGCCGGGTTCTAGGGTCTAGGATTTAGGATTTAGGATTTAGGGTGTAGGGTTTAGGGTTTAAGCCTTAGGGTTTAGGGTTTAGGGTTTGGGTTTAGTGCTTAGAGTCTACATAGGGTTTAGACTTAAAGGTTTAGTGGTTGGGGTTTAGGGTTTAGGGTTTAGGGGGTTTAAGGATATAGTGAGTAGGTTATACGGTTATACCTTATACCTCACGCATCCTCGGGTGTTAGTGAATTTGCCAACAACAAAGTGCCATCCTGCTTCTATACTGAACTTGGCACCCTCGCAAAAATGGCCCCTGGCAAAAATTCTACTTCCAGCTGTTTCTTAGGGATTACCCACAGGCTCCATGGTAGTTCCTTTTTGGGGTTCATATTTAGAATCCTATAAGGTAATCCCAAAAAGGAACTACTATAGAGCCTATAGGTATGCCAACCAAAAAGAATCGGTTTTACGTGGTCCTCAGGTTTCAGTGCTTATAGGGATCCTTAAGGGTTCCTTTAAGGGATCTATAGGGTTTAGGGTTTAGGATGGGGGCTTAAATGGTTACCTATACTGCCCTTCCTTCTCAGACGATGTCCAGGTCAGGAGGAACATGGGCTGTTGCCTAGACTTGCCGTTTGCTATAAGGAAGGACCCCCAAACAAGGCACCCATAACTTTCGGAAACTCCCATAAGCTTGTGTCCACGACATGGTGCACAGCGTACCTGCCGCTGTGGATTGGCAAAGGGCTTTGAATCGTGAACAGCATGTATGTTAGACCTAGAGTTCCAGCTGAAGGCAGAAGCTGAATCATCGCCAGGAGCTGCTTTGAATCAAAGGTGTGATTGCACAGATCTCTGTGTGCACGAGGACACCGACGTGTAAAGGTAACTCCAAATCAATGTAAGCGTGTGATCCTAAACCTCAAGCATGAATTGAAACCCTAGGAGTAGACAATGTTTATAAAGGTTAGGGCCTTAGGGTTTTAGCGTGGTAGGGAGGAAACGAGATTCCCTACCAAGGTCACTCTTCGTAAGGACTCCAATCTCAACTCTAATCTCAAACTATTTGGGAGTTTCCGAAAATAGGGGACCCCAATATAGTACCCTAGATACTAGGATCCTTGTTATAAGGACCGCATAATAAGGGATCGGAAACTCCAATTTGGGCATCTGCAAACGGTTAGACCCTCAGCCCCCCAAGGGGCAAGCATTCTTGAGGTCGGGAATGTCGATGCCACGGGACAGCAGATCCGTCGAGACCTCGGGACTTGGAGTTTGTGGTTTATGGGGTTGAAAAAGGAATTAGGGTCAACCCTAAACCCTAAACCCCTAAACCCCTATAAACGCTCAACCCCTAAGCCCTAAACCCTAAATCCTAAACTTACTAAACCCTAAACCCCTAAACCCCTAAACCCTACACCCAAAAACCCCTAAACTGCCGAGAGCGCCGCTTACCATTTGCATGGGCACCCGAGGCTCCGACCGAGGCCCCCGGCCGAGCATCCCGTCAGAACGGTGTCAGTATACGAGGACTGTAGTGACGCCCCCCCGCTCATGACGTCTCTGCCGTTAGGCATAAACCCCAAACGAGATTGTCTGCATCAGGTTTCGGCCTTCTTTTTAAGAACCGCAGTGCAGACACGCCGCAGTTCCCGGATCGACGTGTTCAAATCACCCTCGAACGTTTCCCGGAAATCGGGTGCCTCAGAATTCGTGCAAATCAGAAGATCCATACACTGACACATACATATACATGCCTACACATATGTATACACACATACCATCACATTCCTACACACATATGCCTGTGCCTACACATAGATAGATACAGGAGCGTGTTTGATGACCGAGGCACCTGTTTCCACATACACCCAGACAATGCCCTGCCCTGCCCTGCCGCCTGCCCTGCCGCCTGTTTGTGGCCTGCCCTGCCGCCTGCCCTGCCGCCCTGCCCTGCCGTCCGCCTGCCCTGCGCCTGCCCT
>BGNK01000513.1:27276-70178 GCA_003297005.1 Symbiodinium sp. clade A Y106
CCCCCCATTTTCGGGGGTTTGGGGTCGTTGAGGGCTTCGGGGTGCGCATACCCTAACCCTAAGGCTCTAAGGACTCATATACTAAGGCTTTTGGGCCCAAAGACCATACTATATAAGGCTTTTGGGCTATTTTGAACCTTAGGGTAAGGGTCCAAGTACCAAATAATCATATACTCTCCCGAATGCTAACCTACGAAACTAGTATCCTAAACCTAAGTAGCCTTATAATTGGGTCCTTTGGACCCTTACCCTAAACCCCTAAACCCCCTTTAAAACCCTACAACCCCCTATAGATCCCTTATAGAACCCCTTATAATTGGGTCCTTTGGACCCTTAGGTACTAGGATACCTCCTGGGGGTCCAACAACATCCCGAATGCCCCACTGACCCCAACCTGAACCCAGAGGGCCCCAATATCCCTTAACTAAGGAATGTTCCTTAAGTTTTAGAAGGATCCACAATATGATGTAAGGGGTTATAAGAGACTCAGAGTTAAGTCTAGGGTTTAGGGTGAGAAGGGTTTAAGTTGCTGAGTTCATAAGCCCCCCAAAAGTGTACACTTTTAGTTTGATAGTAGGTAATATTATCCCTAAAAGTGTAAAGTGTATCCACTCACCTACTAAGTTAAGTTACAGAAGGATCCCTAATATATTTAAGGACTATTGTTTAATTAAGGGGATATTGGAATCTTTGAAAACTCGAAACCCTTACCCGAATCTTCTCACAGAACCCATGGACCCACCAGGCACGCACACCATCAGCGTGATCCGACCCTCGCGGAACATCTTGAGGCCTGGGAAGCGCCGCTTCTTCGGGGCCACCGTTTTGGGATAGGGCCCTCTGCAAAGTAGAAGTGGGTATGGGTGTACATTGTGGTAACATTAACGATCGACTACAAATCATTTCTTGCAGTTACAGTGAACCCCAGAAAGTTGGAACATGGGTTTAGGAGGATTCGTGCTGGGATCCCCTATACTCTACCTTAAGGGCATGAGGATATTGATGTTCCAACTTTCTGGCTTCTACTATATCGAGAACCATATATTCAGGTCTAAGGTTTGGTCTACCTTAGCCTACCGCAACCTACTTCTTTGCGAGCTCCTTTTATTTACAAACCGTCGCATCTGAGGTAAAGCACCTGAGGCGGGCCTGCAGAGCAGCACAGGATGTTCAGTTTGCGGTTTCCTAAACCCTTCCGTAGAAGCCAGAAAGTTGGAACATGGGTTTAGGAGGATTAGTGCTAGGATCCCTTATACTTTGCCTTAAGGGCATGAGGAGAATGATGTTCCAACTTTCTGACTTCTACTGTAAACCCTAAACCTTTCGGGGGCCGTGCACAGCTGGATTAACCCAGAGACTCCAAAATCCCTTAATTAAGGAATATTCGTGAAATTATAGTAGGATCCCTAATATGATTTAAGGAGTATTCCTTAATTAAGGGACATTTGAGTCTCTGGGAAGTTGGGTTTCGGGGCTTCGGCGCAGGGCTTAGGACTGAGGGTTGACAAGTTAAGCGTGTGGATGCTTACCCCAAGGGTCCAAAGGACCCAATAATTAGGTACTCGGTTTTAGGATAGTAGTTACGTAGGTTAGAATTTTGAAGAGTATATGATTATTGGGTACTTGGACCCTTGGGGTTAGGGTTTAGGGGGCTTGGCTACGGCCGATGAACAAACGCTTAAACTACCAAACATGCCCTAAACCCTAAACCCTAAACTCTAAACCATAAGTTCTTCTTCTTGAAGTTAATATTATACTGATTAATTGTACTATCAGCAATCGGGACCGGAAAATTAGCTTGGGCCTTCCGACCTTTACACGGCCCTAAACCTGGGCACTATGGCATGCTCCACATTTTGCACAATCTCGCTCATCATCCGAACCTCTCTCAACCCTATAAACCCTAAAGCCCTTCAAAAACCAAATGGAGATTTCGGTCTAGGCTTGGCCAGGTTTGAAATGAGGTCTTAAAGCCCGGGGTTTCAAATCCAAAAAATACCCAATGCTGAAATTTCTTCTATTGACTGCATAAAGATGAGGGACGGTTCCGCCGCTCGTCGTAGCCGATCTTCTTCACGAAAAGTCCAAGCTGGCGGTCACGCTTAGGAGGCGTAAGGTTTGGAGTTCAGGACTTAGAGTCTAATTCCCAGAGGGTCCATATACACTACCTATGGAATTAGGCCCCCAAAAAACCATCCCTATTTTGGTTTTGGGGACCTAATTCCATAATGGTAGTGTATGTGCGACCCTCTGGGATTTCGAGCTTCCTAGCAATCACGGGCAGTTTCGACCGGGTTGACGGCTGAAGTAACGCGGAGATGGAGGGTCAATGAACCGAGGATGCCGGAGGCATCGAGAACAGCATCCCACAGAAAGCCTTCTGCAACACGAAGCTTGTCCAAATGAACATCCGATAAGCCACTCACAACTCATCGACACGCGGCTTCGCCCAGTGCCAACTCTATGTCTTGTCCTTGTGGGAGCACCTTCTGTGGCTGCACAACCTTCGATGCCGGTCGATGTGTTCACTGCAGTTCTGACAACTTCCTGCACCGTACACTTCTGGACTGCGGTCTTGATCTTCGTGACCCTTCTCTGCTGCCCTACACCTGAACCAGTCTGTCGATCAACTGCCTAGTTCTCTGCTCCGTCGGTTGCTTGAGTGTCACATAGCGCCGTGTCGTGCAACCTGACCACCAAGTCCGAACCAGAAAGAAACCAAAGTGAGCTGTTGATAAACATTAAACTGATGCAGCCCTACATATACCCTACGGGAACTAACTGAAAATGATCCCTAACTGAACATTATACTTATAGATACATACATACATGCACATATATACATATATATATATACCTATATATACATACTCATATTTGTTGGTTGGTTTGTTGTTGACATGTTTTTTATACATTCATGTGTATATATATATATATATATATATATATACATACACATACACATACACATACACATACACATACACATACACATACACATACACATACACATACACATCTACATCTACATCTACATCTACATCTACATCTACATCTACATCTACATATACATATACATATACATATACATACACACACAAATATATATACAGTATGAGTCTCCTTAACCCAAACCCTGTGATCCCAAATTGAACAGAGGCTGTCAGCTCAGTGTTCGAGGGGGACACTCGGCTGCTTGCCCACGCCAAGACCCCAGAGAGCCCAAGAGCCCTCTCGGGTTTGGGGCTTAGGGTTGTGGGGTTGTGGGGTTTAGGGGTTTAGGGGTGTAGGAGTGGGTTTAGGGTTTAGGGTTTAGGGGTTTAGGGGTTTAGGGGTTTAGGGTTAGGCGTTTAGGGCTTTAGGAGTTTAGGGTTTAGGGCTTTAGGGGTTTAGGGGTTTTGGGTTTAGGGCTTTAGGCTTTAGGGGTTTAGGGTTTAGGGGTTTAGGGGTTTAGGGGTTTAGGAGTTTAGGGTTTAGGGTTTAGCGTTTTGGGGGTTTAGGAGTTTAGGGTTTAGGGTTTAGGGCTTTAGGGGTTTAGGGGTTTTGGGTTTAGGGCTTTAGGCTTTAGGGGTTTAGGGTTTAGGGGTTTAGGGGTTTANTGCCGCTGGGCTTGGCTGGGCTGGGCTCTCCTCACGCACGTTTTAGGGAAAATTCGAAACGAATGAAAATGCAATACGAAGCGAAACTCACACAATTTCTATTTATCCTGCTCTTGAGGAGTTTAGGGTTTAGGGTTTAGCGTTTTGGGGGTTTAGGAGTTTAGGGTTTAGGGTTTAGGGCTTTAGGGGTTTAGGGGCTTTGGGTTTAGGGTTTAGGGGTTTAGGGGTTTAGGGGTTTGGGGGTTTAGGGGTTTAGGGGTTTAGGGGTTTAGGGGTTTAGGGTTTAGGGGAATAGGGGAATAGGGGAATGAATAGTCTTGAAATTACCCAGGGCGTCTTATCGCGAGTCGAAGTTCTTGTTTTACCAATAGAAGGCTTCTTGTGATCTAAACAGTTGCCAAAAAATGCGCCTCAACACTGAGAATACAGTCTCTGTTCTACAATTATTCGGCATATATGTAGATATCAAGAGCCTAGATTTGCCTAGTGTTCCGACCCCTATATAGTCGACTCGTTAGCTGAAGTGAGCTTATCATTTGTCCTCATGTCACATGGTTTACAGTTACCGGTCTGCCAACAACTACAACTGCATACCACAAGCACTCACGAAACCCGGAACCCTACAACAACACGTTACGAACCCTGTAAACACCATAACGGGTATCGCATGTAAGACCCACAACAATCTGCAAAAATTCGTCCAAGCAAACCTCAGCAACCTAAACCCCGAGCACAAAGCAGTAAAACTCACACACCCAAGCCCGAAAGACTGAACCATGTGGACCCTGAACCTGAAAGTCGTCTAAATAGGGCCTTCCGGAAACCATATGTCGTTGCGAGCAGCTCTCCCAGCCTCGCCAAAGCACCGTCAACACACTAAATCCATAATGAGTTCGGTCTCTGGTTGCGCGTATCATCACTATGAGTTTCAGCTTGCATCATGTAGATTGCACTGCTGCCCTACGAGCACGGAGCCCAAAAGACCAGCCCTTTAAAATGCACAGTAGTCCCAGCTCACTGGCTACTCACGGGTTTTGCTGGATATCGATTGCAACAGTCCCCCAAATTAATTATTCATCATCAGGGCTCTGTATTAAACAATAAGGGAAATAAAAAAAGTATCCCGAATCGATACCTCCAGTATGGTTCTGAGCCACAAATGCTTGGAAGTCAAACCAGCCTGGGTTGTAGAATGATCCATCTGCGTGGACCCTGTGGCAAGGCTATATAGGGGGGCCTTAATAATTAGAAGGGGGTTTTGGGCCCATTATACTACTATGATAATAAGGAACCCCCAAGAGAGTGTAGGTAACTATTTAAGCCCCTATAGTAAACCCCCATAATACCCCTTATAATATTATAATAGCCCTTATAGACCCCTCAAAAGAAACCCTTAAAGCAACCTTAAACCCTAAACCGGTCTGTGTTGGTAACTAACCCAGAGGGTCCATATACACTACCTATGGAATCAGGCCCCAAAAAAACCATCCCTATTCTGGTTTTGGGGACCTAATTTCATAATGGTAGTGTATGTGGGACCCTCTGGGTAAGGCCCCTGTGAAAGCAAAACCGAATTCGGTCCGAATAGGGCTCAGGACCTGAGGATCGAGCAAAGAAACTTCAACCCGAGGCTTCAGCTATTCTACGATGGGCTTGGGGTTGACGGTTTAGGGTTTAGGGTTTAGGGTTTAGGGTTTGGGGGTTTAGGGGTCAGGGTTTAGGGTGGGGTTTAGGGCAACATCGTCCAGGGTTTCGGCTTGAAGGCTTTCAGGTTGGGGGTTTGCGGTTTGGTCTAGAACATCAGAGAATCTGCCGGGGCGACGACCTTAAATCATCAGCCCCGAACTTTCTCCGGCATATTTCATATGCAAGGTTTTCATTACCAGTTTCCTTCAGTGACACAAAATATACAAACACCAAATGTCTTAGGAGCCCCGCACACACACTCACAAAATCCCGAATATAGACCCTACTTCACATAAGTCTCAGCGGCAAGCTGTCAATACAAGATACCGGACTATGGCTAAGGATCCTGAAATTTAGAAGGTTTGCATCCTAAACCCCTAAACCCTAAACCCCCCTAAACCCTGCATCCTAAACCCGCAATCTATGAGGCCGCGACCGTGAAGCCGTGTCGGTGCTGTTGCAGAAGATGATGGTCTTCTCCCTGTAAGGATGGGGCAGAGACCCCTAATCAAGGAATATTCCATAAATCATAGTTGGATCCCTAATACGATTTAAGGAATATTCCGTATTTCAAGGATATTGGAGTCCCCTAAACGCTAAACTCTATGGATCCCTTATAGATCCCTTAAAGGAACCCTTATAGATCCCTTTAAAGGGATATTTGGAGTCTCTGGGGGGCATGCCAACATCCTATCGGTCCGGGCTTTTGGCCGTAAGGCTCAGGGTTAAGTTCAGGCCCTGAACTGAAGTAAGGCTTTAGGGTTTCGGGTTTAGGGGTTTAGGGTTAAGGGTTTAGGCTTTCGGGTTTAGGGGTTTAGGATTAAGGGTTTAGGGGTTTAGGGTTAAGGCTTTAAGGTTTCGGGTTTAGGGGTTTAGGGTTAAGGCTTTAGGGTTTCGGGTTTAGGGGTTTAGGGTTTAAAGGGGTTTAATTAGGGTTTACGGTTTAGGGTTAGGGGTTTAGCTTGGGTTTAGGGTTTAGGGTTTAGGGTTAAGGCTTTAGGGTTTAGGGTTACACCAGAACCCAAGCACCAAGCCCCACTTCAAACCCCTTGCCCGAAAGCTCTACACGACGCCCTACGCTCATAGCATCCAACATGGCAGGGTCTACTGCGGTCACTCAGTAGGTAAACCCAAACATACACTTCCACCATCCAAGAAAGCAAAATCGAACCCTGCTCAATCTTTGTAAAGTCCTGCAACCCCTGAACCCTTTGAGAGACCAACTAAGCCTTAAGTTGGGTTCTTGTTAAGGGACTTGATTTAAGTTACCATAATAGGGATCCCCCTAAACCCTAAAAGCCCTAAACCCTAAACCTTATTATGGTAACTTACATTGAATCCTTGAACAAGAACCCAGTAAGTTTTTGGCAGAGCTTCTGAACCCTAACGTCTGAGCCCCCAAAGCCTAAACCCCCCAAACCCGCTATGGCTTGGGTTTAAGGTTTAGGATTTAGGGTTTAGGGTTTAGGGTTTAGGGTTCAGGGTATGGCCACACAAACAGGCGAAGGAAAGTAGAAGGCTGCCTTTGCGCTTCGGTCGGGTGCTTGCGCTCAAACTGCAACCCCGGCCGAACCCCGAATGGAAAAGAGTCCAGTGTGTTAAGGATTAGCTATAGGGTACTTAGATACTCAGGAGACTTAGTAAGACCCTAGGATTTAGGGTATAGGGTTAGGTTGTAAGTAGAGTTGTAAGTACAACCCTAAATGGAGCTACCCCACTTAAAACTCTACTTGTAACCCACTTACTAAGTTTTCCTGGGCCTCCAGGTATAGTAGGCTATGCAAATAGGGTGGTTCAGGCTTTAGGGTTCAGGGCTTACCCTAACCCGAAACAACCTCCCTTTTTAAGGCCTTATATGAGGAAATCATACTAAGGAAACCTAACAAGGTATGTTATCCAGGGTTAAGGTAGGGTACAATGCACTGTACACGAACTACAGGCTTACTTGTCCAGTATCCGAGGGGAACTAAAGTACTGAAGGCTTACCTTTAGGATTATATAGGGATTATCATGCCCAAGCAAGGCTGAAGGCTACCTACTCTACTACTAGGCAAAGGGAAGGGTTCTTCGGTATGATGGCTCTGCCAGCGAACCAACCGTGGGTGGTCAGGGTTCGGTATTCACGTAATATGGGGGCCTGAATAATTAGGTAATTACCTATACTATTATGAGGGCTCCTCATTACAATCATTGTAGAATATATCCCAAACCATAATCTAAATATCTCAGGCCGTTATAGTCACCACCTTCGATATGTGTTCACCGCTCCGCTGGATGGAGGTTCAGGAAAATTCGCCAGTAGGTCATAGGTATACAGATGATGAACAAACAGCAGAAGCAGCAGCAACACAAGACCATGGATAAAACCGTTTTCGTTGAAGCAATTTGCGAACGGCTGCCTGAAAATTTGGCCTTAAACAGAATAAACTCTAAGTCCCAAAGCGCAGGCGCACCTCATGAACTTGAACCCCTTGTTCTCGGCCTTGGAAACATGCGGTTGCGACAGATTGGATGTCGAATCGTATTCCTTTCTGCTATATAAGTGTTGAATTCTTAGCAATACCCCCAATCCCAACCCTAAACCCTAAACTCGAACCCTAAACCCTAAACCTTAAATCTAAGGCCATGATTCGGCCCAAGCCCCCGTTTTGGAGAAGCTGAATCCCCTCAGCCGTAGACCCTAACCCCCACAACCGGGGGTGTTGGGGGAGGACAGAAAGAAACATTAGGGAGGTGGGGGAAACGTTCGGTCGTTTGGGCTTAGTGTTTGCTTAATGGAGTTCCGAAAGGCCTTGCTTTAGCACATGGGGGGATAACTGCGCCTACTTTTTGGCTTGTTACTGCTTGCTACTGCGACTGCTGGGGGTGGGGNAGGGGGGGGGGGATAATAACGTTCTTTGTTCAACGTTCTTGGTTTCAGCCTTGTTTCAAGATATGCTGCTGCATGATGTTTGCACGGGGAGGGGGGGAGGGGGGGGAGGATAGTAACGTTCTTTGTTCAACACATGCAGAAAGTACCACGCCTGTCACACGAAACAGGGTTCAACATGGGACTGAGGATGTACTACCAAAAGTCGTCGTGGGACATGACATGATGTAAAAGACAAGACTTGGACAGGGAATAAGTTTAAGATGACATAATAGGACATGTCATAAGATAGCAACGCATGATACATCATGTNTACTACCAAAAGTCGTCGTGGGACATGACATGATGTAAAAGACAAGACTTGGACAGGGAATAAGTTTAAGATGACATAATAGGACATGTCATAAGATAGCAACGCATGATACATCATGTTGTGATATGTCCTCACATGACATGGTCCAAGATTGCAAATTCCCTGTCCAATTCTTCTCTTTTGCATCATGTCATGTCCCACGACGACTTTTGGCAGTACATCCTCAGTCCCATGTTGAACCCTGTTTCGTGTGACAGGCGTGGTACTTGTATGTTTCCTACTGATACTTGCACTTTGCTACTTACCGCATCGAAGCCTCCACAGGCCGAAACAGCGACTAGCGTTGCCAAAACTCGAGTTTTAAGCACTTCCCAACTGTAAACTGAAAAAAAACATAGCGTCAACTTTTACAACCCNCGCATCGAAGCCTCCACAGGCCGAAACAGCGACTAGCGTTGCCAAAACTCGAGTTTTAAGCACTTCCCAACTGTAAACTGAAAAAAAACATAGCGTCAACTTTTACAACCCCACGCTTGTTTCGTGTGGCAGGCGCGGTAGATTCCAACTTAATGCGTCTTTCCAAAGGTGCAATAATCCCCCCATGGGGTTGTTTTACAAAGACTTGAAGTAGAAGAAAGTTGGAACAGTTGTATCCTTATACCCCTAAGGTACAGTATAAGCAGCCCAAGCACGGTAGCTCACGAAATGGGTAGTTCTCTGAATTACTGTCCTTTTTGAGGTCGCCCAAAAACCGGCACCCGCATAAAAAGGACCCTAAAAGGGACCCTGTTTTAGAGAACTACCTATATTATATGGACCAGTATAGTACCCTTATCGAAACCCTATAGACACCCTCGCTAAGGGTTGCCAGGGTAAAGGGTTTGGGGTGTTTAGGGGTTCAGGATTTAGGGTTTAGGGCTTCGGGAAGGCTTTAGAACATGGCGATGTTGGGCTAAGTTTGTTGTCTTGTTGACCGTATTCCAGCCCGCTGTGCTCTCGCACCTCCGACCTGCACGCACGCGCACACACACAGACAATCTCAAATAACCGACCTTCTTTCAATACTCTTACAAAGAAGTCATAGTAACAAACCCCACAAAGTTTGCTCATAGTCCTCCTTTGGGTCTGGAGTTAGGGACCCACTCAAACTGTGTAGATGTAGGGAAAAGGCACGCCCTGCCTCCTCAGAGTCAAAACGCTATAAAACCTTCCAAAGTAGAATCTCTAATTACCAGACCTTCCAGCTTAATTTCCCAGTAGCTTGTCGAACCAACATAGATACCTTTAAAGGGGTAGGGTATGAGCCTACAGGTAAACCCTAAACCCTAAACCCCTAAACCCTAAACCCAAAGCCCTAAACCCTAAACCCTAAGCCCTAAACCCTAAAACCTAAACCCTAAAACCTAAGCCCTAAACCCTAAACCCTAAACCCCTAAACCCCTAAACCCCTAAACCCTAAACCCTAAACCCTAAACCCTAAGCCCTAAACCCTAAACCCTAAACCCAAAACCCAAAACCCAAAACCCAAAACCCTAAACCCCTAAACCCCTAAACCCCTAAACCCCTAAACCCTAAACCTGCGTAAACCTGCGATTATAGGAACCCGAAACGGGAACCCTCGTGGAAACCCCGGAGACTTCCATGTATCCCTTGATTAAGGAATACCTCTAGGGGTTCCTTTAAGGGGATCTATAGGGTTCCTTTATAAGGGATCTATAGGGGATCTATAGGGTCCCTTTAAGGGAATCTACAGGGGATAGGGGATCTATAGGGTTCCTTTATAAGGGATCTATAGGGAATCTATAGGGTTTAGGGTTTAGGGGATCGTAATATCCCCTTAGTTAGCAAGGAATATTCCTCATATACTTAGTTGCTGAGTTCATAAGCCCCAAAACGTGTACACTTTGTGGGTCATACTATCCCAACAAGTGTAAAGTGTATCCAGTCAGCTACTAAGTATTATTGTAGGATCCCTAATTTGCTTTAAGAAGAATTCCTCAACTAAGGGATATTGGAGTCCCTGTGTTACAGGAATCCGAAAAGGGAACCGAACCCTCGCGAAACTCCGAGGTCTCCCACTGTGGCGTAGCCGATCTCGTTTTTCAGGTGCGCCAGCAGCAGCCGAACCTCCGCGAGACGCCGTTGGAAGAGCAGCCGTTCAGGGTTAGGGCGGTTAGGCGGGTTGAGGATGTTTTTTGGGGGGGTTTCGTGGGTTTAGGGGGTTAGGGGGGTTTGAGAGGGTTTAAGGGGTTGAGGCTTCGGGGTTCGTGGTTTGGGATTTAGGTTTGGCAGCTCCAGTGCGAGCAGTTTCTAGTCGAGCTCACTACTTTGGCATCGGAAATCAACCCACCTATCCAAGAGTCCCAAAACATTATAGGAAGCTATTTTACTTCTATTAAACACTGCCTGGACCCCAAAAGTATGTAAAATAATGGCCTTTTAAGGGCTTTGGGCTATTATTTTACCCGGTTTGGGTAGGGAAACCCTAAACCCTAAACCCTAAACCCTACTTTTGGTGGGTTTAGGTAGGGCCCTCGGGTCTGAACCTCAAGTCCTAAACCCTGCAGAAGCTCAAATCACCCTTGTCCTTTTAGAAAAATAGACAGGGCCCTATACCTATATCCCTTAGTAGGAAGTATTTAAAGAAGGTCCACTAACCGGTCTGTAAATTCTTTTGGGGGAACCATCAAAAAGGANCCTTTTAGAAAAATAGACAGGGCCCTATACCTATATCCCTTAGTAGGAAGTATTTAAAGAAGGTCCACTAACCGGTCTGTAAATTCTTTTGGGGGAACCATCAAAAAGGACAAGGCTGGCTCAAATCCTGAACCCTCTGAGTTGCCAAGCGCTGTCCAGCCCAGGGCAATCCTTAACCCAGAGGGTCCCCTCAACCAAAATAGGGATGGTTTTTTGGGGGCCTAATTCCATAGGTAGTGTATATGGACCCTCTGGGTGAGTTGCCAAGCGCTGTCCAGCCCAGGGCAATCCTTAACAGAACATGTGGGGCTTTCCAAAAATTACGTAGGGGTACCTTATTTTGGGGTCCTTGTAATAAGGATCCTCCTATTTAGGGTACTGTATTAGGGTCCCCTATTTTCGGAAACTCCCATGTTGCTTTAAGCCAGTCTAAGTTCGCAGCCGACGCCGAGGCATATGTCGACGGGAATCGCGGATTCCGATGAAGGAATGCCGACGAGGGCGAAATCACGGATGCCGACGAAGACATCGCGGATGCCGACGAGTCGCGGATATCGGCGAAGACCAGCCAGGGGTCAGGGTTTGGGGTTCAGGGTTCGCGGGCTTTAACAAGATACAGAAATCAGAAAGCCCCAAAAAGTTGGAAACCGGATTAAGGCCAAATAGTGCTGGGATTCCCTATACATTACTCTTAAGGATTGAGGCCATTGGGTTTCCAACTTTTGGGCTTCTACTGTAGGTTGAAAGGAGTTTGTAAGGTGTTAGAGGTTTGCATAAGGGTTCTGCCAGGGCAGGGTGTTACAGAGGGGCGTTAGCAGTTAAAATCCGGCCTTGTTCTATTATACTACAAACAGCTACAATCATGTTTGGGGTATGGGTTAAGATTTAGGCCTAAAGGATCAGGAATACTAGTCCCCAGGGTTCCTTGTAGAAATATTTGTGTTTTTACCGACGATGCCCGATTCTAATTGCCAAGGCCCCGGTATAAAGCCCTGGTAGTAACCCTTACCGCCCGCATGCAGCCCTATACGACCTTGACAAACTCCTTTCAACTCAACGCCCAAACCCTGAACCCCAAACCTTCAACCTCAAACGCCGAAGCCTGAACCCTGAAGCCTTAAACCCCAAACTCTAAGCCCCTATTTCCCAACCCTCAACTTATATGTGAATCCCAAAATCAGAAATTATAAACCCCTGAACCTGTAACCCACGAAATCCTACCTAAGTCGAGGACTTCAAGGAAAACCATGATAAGGAACTCCTAAAGAGCTAGGTTGTCGGAGTTCGGTGGTGTGGGGTATGCCATCCTGACCCTACGAAATCCAGGCCTGACTTTTCTCAATACCCTAACCCTAACCCTAAACCCTAAACCCTAAACCCAAAAACCCAGAGAAGCCATCGAAGGCCTTCTCGTCGAAGCCTTCGGGTACATAGTTCCACTTCCTTAGGATTTAAGGCGTAGTTTAGGGTTAGGGTTTAGGGTTTAGGGTTTAGCGCTCGGTTTCGGCCTTTGGGCCAGACATTCGTAAGGCTTGCGGCGTTAATGTAGGAATCTGATTAAGAAACCTTGGGCCTTTATATATGAATCCTACTATTTTGGTGGGTTATAGGGCCAGGGTTTCTTAATCAGGTTCCTACATTATTATAGTACCCTTATAGATCCCTTATAGTAATCCTTATATATAGACCCCTTTAAAGGAACCCTACAAAAAGGCCCAGGGTTTCTTAATCAGGTTCCTGCATTAGGCTTCGGGCTTCAAATCCCAGGCCTTGGGCGGGCCTTGAGCTTCGGGCTTGCTGTTCAAGCCTTAGTTTAGGGTTTAGGGTTTAGGGTTTAGGGATAAGGGTTTAGGGTTTAGGGATTAGGGTTTAGGGTTTAGGGATGAGGGTTTAGGGTTTAGGGATTAGGGTTTAGGGTTGAAGGGGCAGGGGACTTAGTAAGTAGGTCATAAGTAGAGTTATAAGTCCCCTAAATTGGAGTTACCCTAACCATAACCCTACTTATAGCCAACTTTACTAAGTCCCCTGCCCCTTCAAGTATAGTCTCCATTGTAGTTCCTTTTTTTTGGTTAACCGAAATCTCTATTATAGGATCCTAACCATAAAACTGGTTAACCAAAAAGCGGAACTACCAAGGAGACCCTCGGGAACCCCACATCCTAAACCCTAAGCCCTTAACACTGAACCCTTAAACCCCGAAACCCCAAGGCCCTAAGGCCTTTAACCCTTAAACTCAAAGCCCCTAAACCGTAAACCCAGACCTCTCCAACGACATCGCGTAGACTCAGTTGCTGAGTTCATAAGCCCCAAAAAGTTGACACTTTCAGTTTTATAGTGGGTAATATTATCCCAAAAAGCGTAAAGTGTATCCACTCAGCTACTAAGGAAGAACGTCCCCCTTCTTTGCGAGATCCGCGTCATGGATGCTCAACGGGTGGAGTTAGGGTTAAGGGGTTTAGAGTTCAGGATTTAGGGTTTAGGATTTGAGGTTTTGGGTCTATGATTTAGGGTTTAGGGGTTTAGAGTTTTATCACTACAATCCCCTGAACCCTAAATTTGCGAAAGCCAGGTCTGCGGGAAGCCCGCGAAAACGACAGAGCCTCAACCCCTCAAGCCTCAATTCCCCAAATGTTAAACTCTGAACGATTAAATCCCCAAGATAAGCCCCAAACATCAAACACTGAACCCAGCTTAGGGTAGAGAAGTCAAAGGTTTGACGCCGTCCTGTTCTTAGTTGCTGAGTTGATAGGCCCCCAAAAGTGTACACTTTTAGTTTTAAAGTGGGTAATATTATCCCAAAAAGTGTAAAGTGTATCCACTCAGCTACTAAGTGTTTCTTCTTCCCCGGTTTCGTAACCTCATTCTCACGGTAGGTCATGAGGGCGGAGAAGTATTTCGGCAAGTTGCTCCGCTCCGTATCCAAGAGCCCAATCAGAACTCCACCCGTATGGCCTGTTCGTGACAACGGCGACGAGACGCCCTGTGCCTGGAGCATAGGAGAAGGACCATCGCGGGGAAGCAAGGCGAGCGAGGAACGCAGGTGCCGAAAGCTGACGCGTCGAGCAGTTGATACGGCTGCTACCCATAGGCCCCAAAGTAGTTCCTTTTTGGGATTACCTTATAGAATTCTATTTATGAACCCCCAGAAGGAACTACTTTGGGGCCTATGGGTAGAGCCACAGCACGACTCAATCCCGTCGCTGACCCGGACGGCCCTGATATCGCCCATAGGGTTGGGGGTGTCAGGGTTGAGGGTTTAAGGGTTTAGGGTTTAGGGGTTCAGGGCCTTAGGGTCTTAGGGTTTAGGGTGCTATTAGGGTGGTTTATATGGGAATTTCCGAAAATAGTGGACCCTAATGTAGTACCCTAAAAAGTACGATCCTCATTATAAGGACCCCAAAATACGGTACCCCTATTTTTTCGGAAACTCCCAAAAATGCCGAGCTGCATTGGGATCATGGGGTGGCTACGGTGAAGCAGATCTGGCCTGCCACGGCGAACAAGAGCTTCCTAGACCCTAGACTAGCCAAAGCCTGAAACAGACCCCTTGATTCAGGAATATTTAGGGTTCCTCTAAGGGATCTACAGGGGATCTATAGGGTTTAGGCGGGTTTAGGGTTTAGGGGATTCTAATATCCTGCAATATAGCAATATACCTTAAATCATACTAGGGATCCCACTACAGTTTAAAGAAAAATCCTTATAATTAAGGGATATTGGAGTCTCTGGGTAGATAGATCCTAAGTAACCTGCCTTCTTTCGAGTGCCGTATTGTGATGTCCGTGTATAAATCCTCTTTAGTCCAGGTAGACCCTAAACTTTGAACCCCAATCCCCAAACCAAAACATTGAACCCTAAACTTTACACCCTAAACCAAAACCCCAAGCCCAAAACCTTAAACTTTAAACCCTAAGCCCTAAACCCTAAACCAAAACCCTAAGCCCAAAACCCTAAACTTTAAACCCTAAACCTCATATGAAGGAGCCTTGAAGGTCCGGAATGGAGCGCCCTTGACAGCTAGAACACTCACTTGTTCTACAACCCGGCCCCAAAAGAAATCGTAGGCTTTAGGGTTTATATAGGGTTTAGGGTTTAAGATAGACCAAATATAAAAGGCCAAACGACTTAGGATTCTCAAATTGGCTATCTAAGAATGGGGCAAATCATGTAGGGACGACAAGGCTCTATGAATGCTGTGCATGCAGACCTCTATCGTACAGGGTGTTGGGATACACTATGTCACTGTGCGATAAGTCTATAAGGAAACCTTGGGGAACACAAAGGATCTGAATCCTAAGCCCTACCCATAGGCCCCATAGTAGTTCCTTTTTAGGATTACCTTAAAGGATTCTACATATGAACCCGAAAAGGAACTACCATGAGGCCCATGGGTAGGCCCTAAACCGAGTAGAGGTTTCCCTTAATTCCTATACTCTTGTAGTTCAGCCCTAGCCCTCCGCACACGCTGCATTGCAACACAACTACGCCAGATTCCAATCTGTTTTTGCTTTTTTTATGGGCCCCTTTTCGACTGCACATTCCAATCGGGTTTAGGCATTTAAGTTTTAGAAAGGTACGCTGTGGGGCCCCTAGTTCTGCACCCTCCAGAGGCTTAGGCCAACCAACCTCGCCAGCTCAGTTGGGCTACCCGAAAACCAGCACTCTGAAGCCGCTGCATCGGGGGATTTTGATTTCTTGCCACGAGTGCCGCGCGCCAGCTGCAGCGCCTTTTGCGCCCTAAACCCTAAACCCTAAACCCTAAATCCTAAACCCCCTCAACAGCATTTTGCTGAGAAGCGGCTGGACTTGGCTCTTGGAGGCTCCGGAGGTTGCCCAAGCCCTACCTATGCTCTTCACCCTTGGGCTCCCTTTTCTACAAGGGTCCTCACCATCAAGCTACTTGATACCCGGTGTATTCTCAGCCCGGTTCTTACATTGCGTCCAAACAGCACAGTCTGGAGGACATGCACCACGGTTTAGGATTTAGGACTCTATAAGATATTCCTGTTTAGGGCTCCTTCTTGTGATTTTTTATAGAAACCCTTAAAAAGGTAGGGAACTTGGAGTTAGGGTAAGCTCTGAGGTATACACCGCTTAGGCTTGGACTTCTGGCCTTGTGGTTCTCGGGTCTAGGCCTTTCAGGTTTTGAGAACCCCAAAAAGGGACCTTAGTTTGGACATCTACCCATCCCGAGGTTCACCTTAAAGCCTATACCCGAAACTATTTAGGGTTTAGGGTTTAGGGTTTAGGGTAAACCCCATAGCCTTAAAGTTGAACCTAATCCTTTAAGGCCTAAGCTCTAAACCCTATCGCCTTAAAGTGAAGGTCCTCATCCCGAAACCCTAAACTCTAAACCCTATAGACTTACAGTTGTTAAATCCTGATCCATACTTACTTGCTGAGTTCAGAGGCCCCAAAAAGTGTACACTTTTGGTTTTATAGTGGGTAATATTATCCCAAAAAGTGTAAAGTGTATCCACTCAGCTACTAAGTCCTGATCCCTAAACCCAGCCTTCTTTCTAGATCCTCCTCGGCCCCCTTGGGCCGAACCGGGACAGCAATAGCACCTAAACATAAACTGCCTTTCGGGATTTAGGGGTTTAGGGCATGGGTGTTTAGGGTTTAGGAGTTTAGGGTTTAGGGCGTAGGTGTTTAGGGCTGAGGTAGGTTTCACTAGGTCTGTTTAGGTGCTTTTTGGTCCCTGCTCAGCTTGAATTAGCAGGTCGAGGTGAGCGGAGAGGAGCTTGCGATGCTCGGGCAGGTGGTACTGCACAGGTGACGACGGTGTTCTGATGAGCGTTGGAGGGCCTAAATGGGCCTGACTATTCCAAGTACATGTTTGAACTCGAAGCCCGAGACAAAACCCTAATACCCTAAACCTCTAAACCCTACAACTCCCAACCCTCACGTCACTTTGAGTCTGCAGTGCTTCTAGGCGGTTTTTTCGACGTGGAATCTTGAGACACGTCTTTGCATTTTGGGGATCTTCAAAGTAGGGTTGACAGGTATACCTCCATCAACCAAAGCCTTGAAGCACTCAGCTGGGTGCCTGGTTTAGGGTTTAGAATCATTAGACTAGGTTCCCCAGTAGCCTCTCTATAATAAGGGTACTCTTTTTCCTACTATTCGGTTTGAATAAGGGAACCCAAAAAGAAAAAGGGTAAAAGGGTACTACTGGGGAACCTAGTAGAATAGGCTTGACGTGGAACTTGAGACATATTTACATGATTTACATGAAGGCAGTGCTCTACGGACAACAGATATTGTTCCTCAAACCCCTGTATAAGCCCTAGAAAACTGTTACAAGACTTCTTGATGGAAGTCCTGGGAACACGATTACGTAGTAAGTTCCCGAGTAGCCGCTTAATAACACCTGGCTCTCATCAAAAGATTCGGAAACCCTCACCGCTAAAAAGTACGAAGGATCCCAACACTGCCCAGTAAAACGAACTGCGCACGTTTCACCCCCAACTCGGGAGGCACATGGTTAAAACCCGAGCCCCAAACCGCTGATCAAATCTCCCGGTGTTGTAGAGTTCATGATTTAGGGCCAGGGTTCTAAGGCGGTGGTTGCCAGAGTAAAGGGTCTTCGATTTGAGATAACACAAATCCTCATCCCCGCACCACCCTGGATCCACACCCGAACCCGCAAACCCAAAGGCCCCACTCAACCTCAAATCCCTGCACCCTGAACTTTACCACCCTAAAACCGGAAATAGAAACCTCACAACCCTAGCGCTTGAAAATGAGCTGTAACAGTCTCCTGGCGAGTGAAAACACAGAAAAGGCTCGACTTGCGGATGCCCTCAACCCTGAGCCCAAAACCCTCAACCGTAACTAAGCCCTAATCAACCCCTCGAGCCTGAACACCCTAACAAATCAGCACGGCCTGGCTCAGAAGCAGCGAGAGCGACTCCATCCACCTGAAGCGAGGCTTCTTCGCAGGTAGCGTTGTCTTTCGGCAGTGTATAATATCAGTGTTAAGAGCTAAGAACCCAGAACCCTACTGCACACTCAAATGCTGATGGCGAAGATGGTACTGATGATGATGATGATGGTGGTGATGATGATGGTGACGGCGATGATGGGCATGAGGAAGACGAGCATGATTGCATTCTGGTTTCAATAACTTGAACAAAATACACACTTGACTGACTTCTGAACCCTTCCGAAAACTTAAACTTTTGGCCTCCTTATTGTGGTTCATATAGAAACCCAAAAAAAGAGTTAAAGTGCTAAGAGCCAACAGAAGGCCAAGCATAACTAGCTGCGCAGTGACATGTCTACGGAGGGCTCTCGCGAGTCTCACAGGTCATAGGCTTGTGCCGGATGGATTTAATCCTTAATGCGGACCCCACCCCCCCTGCCAGACCACCCCCCTCTAGAAAGAAACTCTCGGACGGCCTCAAAACATGTTAGACCCCACTAAGGCGAATTAGGGCTCATTCTGACCTTGCCCCAAAAATCTGTGAAGGCAAAACACTTGACAGCATTTAGCTTGATAACCGTCACCTGACTTCAGCACAATGCACCTCAATAACTCCGTGGTACTGCTATGGACCACTCTAGGTTAGTTCAAGTTTGCCCGAAGGTTTTGAGCGCGCCTTTGACTGTGAGTGTCAAGACTTCGGAGCTAGCTGAGATATGAAGTCAGTGTTACATGAGGCCGCCGAGTGGGACATCTAGCAAAAAATTGAAAACGAGCCCCGAGACATAGCACGACGAAGTCTTCAGGCTTTTGTAGTGTGGTCTTTAAACGGGGGTCGAACTGCGATGTTATTGTTGTTTTACGGCTTGGAGTTGACTTGCATGGGATTCTGTGCTTGCAGGGCATTTGTTGGCCCGAGGCCCAAACACTCCAAGCCCCGAAACCTACAGTAGAAGCCAGAAAGTTGGAACATAATTGTCCTCATACCCTTAAGGTAACGTATAAGGGATCCTAGCACTAATCCTCCTAAAGCCATGTTCCAACTTTCTGGCTTCTACCATAAATTGATGCCCTTGTGTTCCCCTCAGTTGCCTTTTTCGCTGACTGCTGTCCAGCGAAGGCAGGACGCAGCGTAAATGCCTCGGAAATTCGAGTTCTCTTGGACAAGATTTAAAAGGCTCAGAGGCAGCAAGATACCATAAACAGACAACAGCCGAAGAACAGAGAAGTCCGACGGACTTCGAGCAAGCTTTGGTTTCCGATGTTGATTGGGGGCTTTGGGGTAAAGCCTACAAAATCGGTTGCGTACAGGTGACAAATCGAAACATGTATACTCGTATGCTCTGACATCACGCAACTGCTCATTCAGCACTGTTGCGCCATGTCGGGAGGATGTGAGGCTGCTGAACGTACACCCAAAAACCTCAACCCCCCACGTCCTAGGAACATACTGAAATCTGAAAGCCGCGCTGGAGTGTGAGCAAGTTAGACGGGATGCTCAATATCCTTAAACCCTGAACCCTGAACCCAAGACCCCATTAACCCTAAACCTACAAATTAAAACCCTAAACCCTACCCCTGAATCCTAACTTCACTGTGTAGGTAGGCAAAGATAGAAACATAGAGTTGAATATCAGGTTAAGGGGTGTAGGCAGCTAAAGGTTCCAGTGTGGTGCAGCGAGCAGGAGCCCTGCAGGGAGTTGTGGGATGCAGGGTTTGGGGTGTAGAACTGGGATATCCTCAATAAGGATACTGCTTGTACACCCCACTTCTAACGTAGTTACTACGTCCTATGCCAAACTCCTTGAAGTATGGTACTTGGAGGCCCAAGAGACTTAGCAAGTCGGTTATAAGTTAACTCCATCTGGGGTGCTTATAACTCTACGTATAACTCTACTTACTAAGTCACTTCGGATGGGGATGTTTGAGGTCTAGGATTTAGGGTCTAGGCTTTGGAATTTCAGGGTTCCCTTTACAACGCAGTATATTTGTACACCCCAAAACAATTCCAATCATGTCAGTAATCAAGGCGATACTCTAGGTGTCGATTTCAACAGTCCCCAAACTCATGTATGATTAGGGTTTTACAGTAAACAACACAGGACAATAAACACTATCTCAAATCGATGCCTGGTTTCTCTCCCTAAACCCTAAACTCATAAACCCTAAACCACAAACCTAGTAACCTTGTATTAGTCAGCGAAGCCGAAGCCGTAGAGTTCCTTAGCCCCAAGCCCCTAGAGTTCCTCCATATTATCTCAAGTCATAAACCCATAAACCCTACGGTTGATGGACAAAATCCTGCATTACCCATTATAAGGAATATACCATAATTCCCATAGTTTAGGGTCCTTAGGGTCATGCAGGATTTTGTCCAGCAGCCGTAGTATCCCAGAGGGTCACACATACACTACCATTATGGAATTAGGTCCCCCAAACCAAAATAGGGATGGTTTTTTGGGGCCTAATTCCATAGGTAGTGTATATGGACCCTCTGGGTATCATTATTATTGCTACTGTCATTATTATTATTAAGTTCGTATTATTACTACTGTTTGTTATTATGGGTTTTACAAGGGATCTAAGTTAGCTAGTCTCAGTCAGCGAGGCTGCTTCACGGCCCAGCGCCTGCGGCGCCAATCATCCGCAGGGCACTCCGGGAATTCCTCAACTGGCTGACTTCTGCAGCGCTTGCTTTAAGGTTTGCGGTTGGGGGTTTGGGTTTAGACTTTTGGGATTAGGTTTAGGGTGTAGGGCTTAAGGTTCAGGGTTTAGGGTCTAAGGTTTAGGGCGTAAGGTTTAGGGTTTAAGGTTATAGGGTTTAGGGCTTAAGGTTTCGGGTTTCAGGTTCTTGGACTAAGCAATACTTGCGGAGTTATACAAGAGTGCTTCTACGGCTGCTTGAGTTGCCTATTCCAAAAGGAGTTTACTCAGGATGCAAAGCCTCACTTGGATCCGATTTTCAACCTGATGAAACATCTCAACCATGTTGGGGTACGAGCCGTTGTTAACGTTTTAGGTCTAGAGGTTCCGCAACCAAGTACAGAAGTATTTTTCCATCTCTTTGTTCTTTGATGTCGTTGAAGCCTTGATTACAAGTCTCTCGGGCTGCAGATTCGTGACTTAATCATTGGGAACTACATCTCAGCTTTCGAACCTCAAGTCAAGGAAAAGTGGACAACGGGTTTAGGGTTTTGGGTTTGGGGCTTAGGGTTTTAGGGTTCAGGGACAGTAAGTTCCACGCCCGATTTGTCCTTGGGAGGGACGGGGCTGGGGTGGTGGAGGTTCCGAGGTTCTGAGGTTCCGAGGCACTAGGAAAGTTTTTCGTTTGGGTTCCGGTTTGGGTTCGGGTTCGATGCAATTTTTTAGGACGGGGGCTGGGGTTATGGTTCGGGTTCGGGTGGGGCTCGTTATGTTCCGGGACTTCAGTTTTACATCTCCGGGCTTGGCGGGCTGCGATACCTTAAACACCAAATGACCCTTAAAAGTGGGGGCCCTGCACCCTCATACTATGAATACCTTTCTGGTATAAGAACCTTAAACCCTTTTCGGGCTCATCTCGTCCCCAACGTAATGTAGGAACCTGATTAAGAAACCTTGGGCCTTCATTAGGGCTCCTTGTATGACTCCTCCTATTTTGGGGTTATAGGCCCAGGGTTTCTTAATCAGGTTCCTACACTATCATGTCCAGGGACTTCTGACTCCAGGAGGTCGTGCATGCTCTCAGCGATGAGCATATGAACAAGAGGGGAGGCGCTCTTGCCGCAGCAGTCCAGGGCATAGTGCGCAGCCGCACCTGAGTTGCCGAGCTCATGACCCCCCCCCCAAGAGTGTGAACTTTCAGTTCCACAAAGGGATAACATGCCCTAAGACCCACTACTCTCCTCCACCCTTGACCCTTAAGGCTAAACTCTAAACCCTACACAATACCCAAAACCATCCTAAACCCTAAACACCAGGAAGAGTGCAAATAAAAACATGTGCCTTCATTCTCTTATACAACCCTTATAGATCCCCAAAGAAGGAAGCCTTTAAGGATCCCTTTAAGGAACCCTTGGTTTCAGTAACTAAGGCGCAGATCCCCGAATCTTCGCTCCGGCACGCCCAGGCAAGGTCGCTGATCAGCCTATCAAGTTTTCGGGTTTTGAGGGGTTTGAGGGACCCTAAACCCGAAACCCTAAACCCTAAACCCTAGTTAGGGTTTAAGGGATCCTTTGAGGGATCTGTAGGGGTTCCTTTCAAACGGTTCCTTTGAGGGCCTATGAAACTTTCGGGCTCAGGGCCTATGAAGCTTTAGGGTTTAAGGGGCTTTTGGGTTTAGGGTTTACGGGGTTAAGGGCTTTTGGGTTTAGGGGTTAGGGGGCTTTTGGGGGGTTTGGGGTTTGAGGGTTTAGGGCTTTAGGGCTTTAGGGGCTTTAGGGGCTTTAGGGGTTTAGGGGTTTAGGGGTTTAGGGTTTAGGGGTTTAGGGGTTTAGGGGGTTTTGGGCTTAGTTAGGGTTTATAAGGGGCGTCTGGGCCTGGGCACTTCTATTGAATTACTTACAGGGTTTAGGGTTTAGGGCTTAGGGAGAGGAGCCTTTGGGAAGCCCCCTTACAATTTCTGGGCTCTCACGCAAGACGAAGATTTATGTCCTAAACTCATACAAACCCCAAACCCTAAACCCAAACCCTGAACACTAAACACCTTTATGGAATCCTTAATAGAAACCTCGCAGGAACCCTTCAAAGAACCCTTGTAGAACCGGTAAACGACCGACTCAACAACCCCCCGACGAGCCTCCTCAAGAAGCTTTGCCGCTGCGGCTCTGGCGCTTGCAGAAGTTTCTGCCGCCGACAGTGGGCTTGCAGCATGTACCAGACTTGACAGCGAAACATTTTCTCCAGCCGCTGGTCCTGTTCAGGCTTAGGGCTTTTTAGGATTCATGAGATAGAACGCAGCCGGCCAAAGCCGTTTGCTCGTTTGAGTTTGAACTCAGAATTGGTGACCTAGTTGAGGGTATCATGGGGGAAACCAAAGGTTCTCCTTTTTCATAATATAAGGATTATATAAGGATTATACTACCCCAAAAGGTTAAAGGTTACCTACTCTACTACTAGGGTGACTCGGCCTCATGCCCAACATCCTCGATCTACTATCCTTCATGCGCTACTGCCTTATTAAGTGCAGGTGCTATCAGAGTCAACTCACGAAGTCACTCATGAGGGTCTGACTCGACGTACTTAAACGGTCAGGGCCAGCGAAAGTAGGCCATATCAAGGGCTCTGAGCCTAAACCCTAAACCCTAAACCGAAGCCTGACTTCCCAGCTCGAAGAGTTTGTGGCTATTTGGGGCTCGGCAGCAGCAACCTGAACCGAGACCTCATAATACCCTAAACCCCTAAAACACTTGTCAAACTTCGACTCACTTGGCTCCTGGGCAAAGCGATGCATCAGAATGCCTCAGTTCGTCTGGCCGTCTAGGCTCCATGCCTTATGGCTTATCCGACATCGCGGAGTCATCACTCAACCTGGTTACTAGGTGGGGCTTTTAAAGCTTTTGAAAAGAAACAGTAAATAAGATCCTCTTAAGCCCAATAAGAGAAAATATAAAATGACCCAAAGCCCTACCTAGCTTAGGGTTGCGGGCACAGGGTAGGGGGTCTAAGGCGCCGTGGGGCGACAGGGCCATCTTGTAGGGGTTTCTAAAGCAAGTTGAAACGGCACTTCCTGTAAATTTGCTTGGCTACTGCACACGCACCCCAAGAGTAAGAAGGAATACGGATTGTTCGGGGTGCTTTGCGTTTAGGGTTGTGTCTTGGATCTTGGTCTTGCTTTCTGGTGGACGGGCTTGGGTTTTGCATTGTGTCAGGGAATACGGTGTAGAGTGTTGGGAAATGCGTGTGTTTTGGTGCGTTCAAGGGTTGATCTAGTACTTACCGTTACTTACCTTTGGTTACGTAGTAGGGAATGGAGGAATGGGGTACAATTATAACTACTATTACTACCATTCTTCCATTCCCTACTAACCAAAGGTAGGAGTAGGCCGGTTGAGAACTAGGGTAAAAGCACAGGGTGGGGGTGTGGAGTGTGAGGTCGGGGGTTCAGCCTCTTCTAAAGCCCCAAAGCTCTACTGTAAACCCGAAACCCAAAGCCCCAAAACCCTAAGCCCCAAACCCTAAACCCTGAACCCTGAACCCCTAAACCCCAAACCCCAAAACCCCAAAACCCCAAAACCCCAAAACCCTACACCCTAAAGCCCTAAACCCCTGAACTCTAAACCCCTAAACCCCCAAAAAAATCCACCAAGCCAGGGAGCCAGGTTGGTTCTCAGCATCTCCTCCAGCCTCGCGCAGGGCCTTTCGAGGAAAACTTCGGTTTGCTTGGGTTCCGCACGGCGGGTTTAGGGTTTAGGAGTTTACGGGTTTAGGGGTTTAGGGTTGAGGGGTTTAGGAGTTTAGGGGCTAAAGGGTTTAGGGGTTTAGGGGTTTAGGGTTGAGGGTTTGTGGTTTAAGGGTTTAGGGTTTAGGGTTTAGGGTTTAGGGTACAGGGTATATATTTACAAAACCCTATGCTTTTAGGGACCTTATTATTGGGTCCTTAAGGGGTCCAGGGCAGATCCTTTAGTGAAATAATTTAGCTGGGGGCCTACACTCTCACAGAACAGTTTTGGGCCAATCATGCTGCCAAGCAATCTCGAGTTGTGCGTGTCATCCTTGCGCATGGGCCATTCGGCCGTAGCACCTCGAGACACGATCACCCCTCCTCGTTGCTGGGCCCGCGTATTCGGGCTCAGTAACGTCGAGGTGTAGCGGAGCCTGGTTCCAGGGCACTCCTGACATGCATAGCCACGGCTGATTTGTGTTACACCTTGGTTGACTTGTGAAACACCGAAGCTTCCACGACTAAGAAGCCCATGCTTTTCATGTGCTTCTCAAGAGTTCCATGCGATACACTCTTCGTCAGTATATCTGAGCAGTTGTCGTCGGTATGGATCTTCACGATTTGCAGATGTTTGCATCGAACGCGTTCTTGGAGCCATAGATAGCGAGTCATGACGTGTCGCTGCTTGCCTAAACCTCTGCGCGAAGCGAAAGCTCGAGCGGCGTTTGAGTCGCTCTGAATGACCACATCCATCTCGAGTCCTAGATCAGCGAAGTATGAGCGCAAGCCTAAGCCATGCGCAGCCCCATGGACGAGCGCATAATATTCAGCTTCTGAAACGTTCAATCCCACCGAAGTCTGGAGATTAGATGTGGACTTGATGGTGTGAGCGCCCAAGCGAACCACCATGCCTGTAGTGGACTTGCGAGTCATTCTGTCTGCAGCGTGGTCTGAATCCACCATACAAGTAATAGTGGAGCAGAAAGCTTGTTGCCAGAATCTAACTGCAACCGTCGGGCGATGCAACAAGTATCGCCCTAAGCGCTTCAAAGCTTGAAGATGTGCACGAGTGGGCGCAGCCATGCCCTGAGCAAGAGCCTTCACGGACTCACCCAAATCAGCACGATCTTGGCTAAGAAAACTGGCTCTCATTACACACGATCGGTACAGCGACGTCTCACTTGCAGATAACTTCGGGCCATGCTGGAATTGCTCCGCTTCAGCATCCGAAGGTTTGACAGACGGAGTAGTTACACTTTTCGTGTTACCTTTGTCCAAACCCAGCGAAGAAACGATGAGCTCAACATGACGCTTATCCGGTTCGATCTGGACATAGCGCCTGCCGTTGAGTTCTCCCAAGCTCACGACCCTGTTCAAGATTGTAGCATGCTGTGTGCAACCTTCGCCGAAACCAAGCCTGTGGCTCTCACGCACTGAGTAGCGCGACTTCAAAGCTGCAGCCATGCGATCCACTGCACTAACCGTCCCCAGCACATAGAAGTCGTCGCCATGAACGGCGCCACGACTGGACAGCGCCTGATTCCAGAACAGCGCGGGATTGGCGACACCTATCTTGTAGCCTTCTTCTTGAAGAAGCTCTTGCCAGTCCTCCATCCAGTTGTGTGAAGCATCCCGAAAACCGTACATGCTACGATTCAATCTGCCTATAAGGTTCTCTTCGCCAGGACCTCTGTCTTCATCAGGGATCTCGACGTACAGCTCTCTGGTTGCAGGAGCCATGAAGTGAGCCCTACTGATGTCGAACACGCCCAGAACCAAGGACTCGGCGGAAACGCCGTCGCTGACAAGAAGCGATAGGAGTGATTTGACCATTTCCCATGGCGGCATGGCACTAAACAATTCGTGAGCTAGCAAAGCATGCTTAGTTTTAGCCTTCAACTCCTTTCCCACAAGACGACTGCGTACGTTGTAGTGCGCACGGTCGCCTTTGTTGACGTCTACCCAACGTATGGGTAGAGGTCGGATGCCTCTGCTGTCTGCTTCTGCTCTGGGAACCTTGTCGTAGAGATTGATCGAACGAACCCATGAAATCTCCTCCTGTCTTGCTTTCGCCACCAAATCAGGTGGCAACTCCTCGCCGCTGATGTTGTCGAAAAACTTGTTGTAATCTTCCTGAAGCTCTTCGCTGTCGGCCTCGAAAGTAGGCTGAGAAGGAACAGGACCCCCATACTTGAAGTCCAAATCGCTGAGGTGCCCATCCTGCAGCATTTGCTGCCGCAGGCCTGTGAGAACTGAGCACACCATCTTCGGCTGGCCAGACATGCTGAGACCTGCTAGGCCTTCAGCAAATTCCAGCTGTCGTCGCCACGGCACATCAAGTGAATCACAGCCTCCTCGTCCCAAAGCCTCTGCCAGGACACGAGAGTTCGTGACGAATCTCGTCTTGGATCTAAAAATGCTGTGGCCAGGCTTCTTTCCTGCGACGCTGCTCCCAGACCTATCTGAGCGGTTCCAGTAGCACGTCGGTCCTTCCACAGTATACACGCCAGGCAAACTTTGTAGCGCCAGCATGTCTTGATCCTGCCAGCTTGCTGCGCCGGCCGGATGCTCGTGTAGGAAAGNTGAGCGGTTCCAGTAGCACGTCGGTCCTTCCACAGTATACACGCCAGGCAAACTTTGTAGCGCCAGCATGTCTTGATCCTGCCAGCTTGCTGCGCCGGCCGGATGCTCGTGTAGGAAAGCTCGTGTTGCTTCCGGTAAAACCGCACACAAGCCTTGAACTGCTTCTGAGCCTTCTCCGTCCTCAATGCTGCTTGTTCTGGTTCAACTCCGTGCTGCCTTGTGCCCAGCAGATGAGACANCTCGTGTTGCTTCCGGTAAAACCGCACACAAGCCTTGAACTGCTTCTGAGCCTTCTCCGTCCTCAATGCTGCTTGTTCTGGTTCAACTCCGTGCTGCCTTGTGCCCAGCAGATGAGACAAATCATGCCTGGAACTGCCTGTGAGCAAAACAGGACGCTCCTCCGAAATCAACTGCTGTAGCTCTGCTGTGTCCTCCTCTTTGTCTAAACACCACTGCCTACCCACGTTGGGTCCTCCGGTGCGCGGCCCTGTGAGGTCTAGCACAAAGCCCGGTCTCAACCCAAAGTGTGAAGCTGCTCGAGACAGGCCGTCACGAGCAAAAATCTCGCGAACACGGCAACCAGCAATCCCAACTTGGAGAGCTGCGATCTGCGTCACTTCTAGTGAGCTCAAAGAAATGCCTTGATGCTCGTACACTTTGCGCACTTGCTCCGAAGCTGCAGCGATGAACTCGTTCTTCTGCTCGCCCAGCTCAACCGTAGAACCTAGGACCTCGTAAGCAACCACCGAATCAATGTCTACAGCTTCTTCTTTCAAAAAATCCTCCACTGACACTGGCCCCGACTCTGCCGACGCAGGTGCCGAAGCCTCAGCTGCGATCTGAGCTGCCGGAGGTTCGGCTATGACCTCCGAAGGCCCTGATTCTGAAGCTCTGGTTTGAAGCACCTCTGCGGGCACCTCCGCCTGACGCTTGCGATACCTGCCGTGCCCCTCCTGCTCCCACTGCGAAGCAGGCACAGGACGCTTGCTTGGAGACTCAGGGACCTCGCCTGGAACAGACTCTCGCTTCCTACTGCTCTCACACTCCTCAGTCGAGCTCTCTGGCTGCTGCTCCTCTGTTGTGGCTGCTGCTGGCTGCTGTGGCATTTGCGGCTGCTTGGCTACTGCTTCTTGAACCCTGTTGTGGTACTCTTTGACACGAACGCTCTCATCACGCTCCATAAGCCTGAAAACTCGCTCTCGACATTCGTTGTTGTGCCCCACATCACTCTTCCCAGTCCTCATAAGGTTGTCACAGGACTTGCATCCCCGAGTGTAGCCGTACTTCGCTGGCTTCACATCTTCGCGCGTCACGTAAAAAGATCGCGGTGCTGGGCTCCCCGCAGGAAGGTGCGGAAAGCGAGGAACTGAAACACCTTCTGAATCAACGACTGCCCGTGCCTCTCGCAGACGTGGCTGCAGATCCCAAGGCAGCCCACGAAGCTCCTCAAGACCCTCAGTGCTCCAGCGCTCTGAAGCTGCCAGTCTGCTGACACCTGTGCCAAACTTCACACCTTCCGAAGTGAGGCCCATGACCGCGCCGGTCCGTGCATGATGCCCAACATACCTGACAGGTATCATCCTCGCTTGCCAGTCTCTCTTTGGACCGCTGCTTCTGTCAAAAGCTTCCTTGATCATCACCTTCTCTCCAAACTCTAAACAAGGACGGCGCCATTTTCGGCCAGTCTCTCTTTCCCACGGCGTCTTGCCATCTGCACCCCTGCGATGGAATGCAATACAATCACCTGCAAATGTCGGGATCCACATCAAAAGGGGATCGTCATCTGCTAAGGCTCGCCCTAGGCGGCCTTCCAAACTCATCCTTACTGCGCGCATCTGGCGCTTGAGCTCTCGAACGGCAGACTCGATCTCACCGTTCTTCTGGTGATCTCCAACAGGACACTCACGAGAAATAGCTTCGACTTCAGCCACCTTCCTCGCGGACTCCTCCTTCAGAGCCTTCATGGCAGGCTCACCGTCAGAAAAATTGACAAAACGCTTCACACCTGTCATCTTGATGAAATTGGACATGAACTTGCAGCCCAGCTCTGAGATGCCCTTTCGAGGCAATGCTGTGGCGGCAATCCGCTTCGAACGACTGAACTTCAGGGCCAGCATGGGAACGCTGTCCTCATCAGTAGACATGAAGAAGTAATCAGAAAATATGCGTGGACCTTCCGAGCTTTCAGCGGCCTCCTTCTCCAAGGTCCTCCTATGTTGAGTTCCAAGGCCGCGGCTCTTGACACACACTTCGCACCACGGACGATACACGGCGTGATTCTCCAAGAAATGATTCTCTCTCTGCTCAGGCGTTGGCTCTGCTGCGGCTCTGCTTTTGCGAAACTCCTCAGACTCCTCTTGAAGCGGCTCACTGTCTAAAGCCTCTCCTCCTGCTGCTGGCTCCTCTTCCTCTGTCGGCCAACCTAGGCCTTCCTTCCTCTCAGCTGCTGAAGCTGCGGCTTCCTCACCTCTGAACGTAAAGACTGTGCGTCCGAACCACTGTGCTTTGAGACGTTTATTGACAGTCTTCCGTGCTGTCCAATCGTCCTCCACCGTCTCGACCGAGCCGTCCTCAAAGATCGCTTCCGTCGTTCTGGATCCCAAAATGAGATCTTTGTTCACCGGTATGTTGCTTGCTTGGTGCGGCGAGAAAAGTGAACGCCGCAGTGAAACATGGTATCTAACTAGCTTGTTGCCCTTTTCAACCTTCCAATGGTCTTCATCAGAAGGCTGCTGTGCTCCTGGTTCTGTGTTCGGCCTTACAGCTCCTTCGCCTGCCGGGCGTTTCCCGACTGACGACCGTCCGCGGCTGAGGCCCCGGACGACGAAGCTGCTTCCTGTAGTGGACTGAGCTGCTCTGGCACACCATCTTGCTTCAGGTACATGTTGTACAAGTTGCCCTCGCGGTAAAGCGGGAGCTCGTCGCATTCACCGTGGATCTCCTTCAAGCGATAGTATTCTTTGCGAAGTCCGATTGCTAGCGCGCTGTTCTTGGGAATAAGAGAGCCACCCTCAGCCCATAACACACAGTCATGGGTGCTGCTGAACTCAGCAGCCGAGCCGAGTGGCTTGTGAACCTTCGTAGCGTAGGCTGCGAAACTCCTCCTCTTGCCGTTGGCGTCCACCGCCGGGACTCTGAAGCGACCGAAGTTGGGGATCTCTTCGCCAGATGCAACAATGAACTCTCCACGAGCCTCCAAGGGCCCTTCGATGAGCTCATCTGGGACTGCCGTGGTGGCCGCGCCTGAGTCGTAGTTGAGTTTCAACCACTCTGCGCCTCTCCACTGGACCTTGTAGGACTCTACGCTGCTGCAGGTCATCTTCGTCACGCTTTCTGCAAGGGACTCCAGGTGGTTCAAGTCCAAGCTTCCAATGCCGCCCGCTTGCTGGTCGGCCTTGGCAGGGGGTTCGGACGCTGGCTGCTCGCTCCACGACGAGGACCACCAGCCATCCCATCCTTCCTGGTCCCATCCTTCCTGCTCCTCCCACTCAACTGCACTGAAGCCTCCTCTCTTCCCCTTTCCTTTTCCTTTCTTTCCTCCTTGGCCTTTTCCTTTGTTCTGGTCCTTTCCTCCTTTGGCGCTTCCTTTCTCGTAGCCCTGTCCTGCTCCTCTTCCTTTGCCTTTGCCTTTGCTGCTGCTGCACTCCCAACTGTAGTGCCCGTAGCGACCGCAAGCAAAACACTGCACCTGAGCTGCTGAAGACGCGCTCTTGCCTGCGCCAGCTCCTCCTTGAGCGCGGCAGTCAGCCGCTTTGTGGCCTTGCCGACCACAGTTTTTTGCACTTGCCTTTGAACGAACCCTTGCCCTTCTGAACAAGAGCATCAACATCCATTGGCATCGAGGTGTCCGCCTTTCTGGATCCCACAGGCTTGTCTGTCATCTTCAATGAATGCTTCGTTGACGCATAGGCCACCAAACGATCATAAAGATCTTCAAAGCTGTCGTACTCGTCCGAATGGAACATGACCTGCTGCTCCAAAGACGTCGGCATGAGCTTGTACATGGCTGCCATCAGGGAGTCATCTGAAATGCAACATGGCCTCCCTCGTTGGTCTGTGAACTCCTCGTACTGCCGCTTCTTGGCCAACCAATCCTCACGTGCGGAGCCTAAGTTCTCAATCTTTTCGCATTTGGGAGGATTCTGGACCAAGCCCAAAATGGTGACACGTCGCATCGCTGAGGTTGGGTCGTACTCGTTGTGGAGCCGTCGCCAGGCTTCTAGCCCAGCATCGGACCCGGCATTGCGCACAATCTTGTTGGAATCCCCTGTTGTGAAAGCAATCAGGTACGTGTAGATGCCAACGACGGTCTTTGAAAGATTGGGGATGCGGTCCATCTCATCTGCTTGCTCTCCGTACACAGGATCAAATGCAATCTGGCGGCCATCTGTGCTGGTCAACGCCCCTCCTGGGAGACGTTCCACAATGGTCTTCCGCTGCTGCACGGCCCACTTCAAAGCCTTTTCTACTTCAAAACCGAACTTGGCCTTCAGGTACGTAGTGACTTTATGACTCCATTCGCTGAAATCTTGATCCGACCCACCATTATACTTGAATGGCTGACCAACACCCTTGCTATCCACGATGCCTCCTTGGAAGTTGCCCGCATCACTGCCTACTGCCGCTGCTGCAACCCTCAATGCATCTCTCCTCTCTTGCTCTGCCGCTTGAACTCTGGACATAGCATCACTGAGCTGACCTTGCAAAGTTCGCATCATGACAACCGCTTCTTGGAGCTGCACTTGCGACTGCTGCTGCTGTTGAGCCTGACTGTCTATCTGCTGCTGCATGGCCAACAATCGATTGGCGACTTCTTCTTGCGATGTGATGCCCGCTTGCTGCAAAAACTGAGCTACACTCGGTGCCGCAGCAGATGCTGACGGATCCTGCGGATCCATCTTCACTCAGCTTTCTCGCACGTCGTCTTTCACTTACACCGCTACCATAGTGAAATAATTTAGGACCCCCGGATGTGAGAGTGTCTTGAGTTTTGGGCCAATCATGCTGCCAAGCAATCTCGAGTTGTGCGTGTCATCCTTGCGCATGGGCCATTCGGCCGTAGCACCTCGAGACACGATCATCCTTGGAAGCATTGGAAAACTGTAAAAAAGGTTCTATAGCCGGGCTTTGGTATAGTTTTATCATTTCATAAGTGTTTTACAATGGTTCCTCCTTTTAGGGCGTCTTATATAGGGGTTCCTTTATGGGGTTTACGACCCTAAACCCTAAACCCTAAACCCTTAAACCCTAAACCCTAAACCCTTAAATCCTAAACCCTAAACCCTAAACCCTAAACCCTTAAACCCGAAACCCTAAACGCATAGATGCCAATGCGAACCCTTAGAACTCTCCTGGAACCCCAAAGCCGGCGCCCTCACAGGAATCGTTCAAAGGCTTAAACCCTAAACCCTAAACCCTTAACCCTTAACCCTTAACCCTAAACCCTTAAACCCAAACCCCTTACAGTGAACCCCAGAAAGTTGGAACATGGCTTTAGGAGGATTCGTGCTAGGACCCCTTATACTTTACCTTAAAGGCATGAGGAGAATGATGTTCCAACTTTCTGGCTTCTACTATACCCTTAAACCTAGAACCATCGAAGGAGAGCTCTTGAAAAGAACGCATCGGGCTCCTCCAACCACAAACAGGGGTTAGGGCTCAGGATTTAGATGAGAAGTGTTTGGGGTTTTAGGGGGGTTTTGGGGTACCGAGTGAATTCTGCGGACACTCGTTCTTGGCGGCCTTCGCCATCTCTTGGTGGAGTTCGACGAACCTAGGCTTTGGGGGTTTAGGGCTTGGAACCCTAAATCAGCAGGAGTCCGAAGCCTATTTTCTAAGTTTTGACACAAGGGTTCGAGGACTCAGCTAAGCTTTAAGTTTAGTAGTTTGGGACTGCAAGGTCTGAGGTTTGAGGCTTAGGATTTCGGGCGGAGATTCGGGGGTTGGGGTTAAACTCCCAAACCTCGAACCTACAACCAAAAGCCCAAAAAGCTTAATGTAGGGGCCTAAACAATTACCAATACTATTTTGGGTTCCTTATTATGATGCTAAAATAACTTACCCCCAAACACTATCCTAATTGTTAAGGCCCCTATACTAAAATCCTTATAAAAGCCCTTATAGTAGCCCTTATAGACCCCTTTAAAGGGACCCTATTTAGGTAAACTTCGCCAAGGAGACGCGACGAGCGAGGCGGGCCGACCGAAGTCGGCACAGTGCACAGCGTGGCTCGCCAAGGCTGCTGTGTCATTGGCATGCCTTGAGGTTGCTCGGAGGCGCAGAATCTCCTGGCTTCGGAGTTCGGAATAGGTCGCCGCGTCGACGTTTTAGAGCTTCTCTGCAAGATCTGATGCGGGTCTGCCTTTTTTGGTATCCCTGTGGTACTAACTTTGGCCAGCTCTCTGGGAAAAGCCCAGATTCAGGGTGTGGGACTTCGAGCTTCGGGTTGACAGGAATAAGGATGGACAAAGGAAGCAGATGGGTTCAGGGTTTAGGGTTTAAGGTTTTTTACTAAGGGCTCCTTTTCGACTGCAGATTCGAAAGCCTCCTTTGAGGCGAGCTCTTTAAGCAACCCAGAGTGACGGAGGTTTAGGGTTTAGGTTTAGGTTTAGGTGGCTACCAGAGACTCCAAGAATCCTCGATTAATGGCTGTACCTTGCACTCTGCAATCTACTCAAAGGGCCCAAAGGACGCAATAACAAGGTACTTTGGCTGCGGGTAATGATCATGTAGGTTAATATGACCCTAGGGATCTAAGGACTCATTTATTAGGGCTTTTGGGCCCAAAGACCATACTATATAAGGCTTTTGGGCTATTTTGATCCCTAGGGTGAGAGGGTAAATGACTATTGGGCAATTGGAGCCTTAAGGCCAGATTATAGAGTGGGGGACGAAACTGCAGACAGCAGTCGGTGCTTGTCCAGAGAGGCCCGTTTAATCAAGGAAGCTATTGTAACTCATCCATAAAGACCGCTCTAAATTCCCTGTTCAAACGCTATCACTCCCCCATCAATCGGTGTACCCGCAACCCGCGAGCCTAAAACCCTAAATTCTAAAGCGTGTAACCCTAAAGCCCTCAGCCCCAAAGCCCAAAAACTTAAAACCTGAAGACAGCCCAAAACGTCCCAAAACTCTAAGCCTCGCTAGTAAGATGGGCCTCAATAAGTACAACCGGGTTTTGGGCTGTACAATAGTTTGCGCGTATAACAAGGACTATATATGACTAATTTCAAGCTTCCATACCGAAGCCTCCCTACGACGATTTGCAGCTGACGGAAAGGGAAGACTCCTCTCCGAAGCCCTAAACCCGAAACCCTAAACCTTCCGTCCTGGACCCGCAGGCAGCTGAGGAGGTTGGGCCAGACCATTGTGTTCATGTCCCACCTGGTGTGGGGTGTCGTTTACTTCAGGGTTTAGGGTGACGGGCTCTTTGGGTACCGGGTTATAATGGAACCCGGAGACTCCAACATACCTGAATGAAGGAATATTCCTTAACTCATAGATTAGGGATCCTACTACAAATCAGGATATACTTTCCTTGATTCCCTTGCTTATAGATCCCTTTAAGGAAGCCTTTAAGGAACCCTAAGGTGTATATGCCTTAATTCAGGATGTCGGAGTCTCTGGGAAGCTTGGCGATGTTGGCCTTTTGTGATAAACCCTAAACCCTAAACCCTAAACCCTAAACCCGTGGGACTTCCGGGAGCTGGGACCCGAGATCCTCCAGCCCTCTACGTCTAAGCTTAGAAGTATGGGCTATTAGGGGGTAAGTATAACTCTACTTATAACTTACTTACTAGGTCCCCTGGGCCTCTAAGTAAGTATATAAACCCCTATAGAACCCTTATAGAACCCCTCTAGAAACCCTTAAGGGAACCCTTTATAGGAACTCTTACCCAGAGGGTCCATATACACTACCTATGGAATTTGGCCCCCAAAAAGCCATCCCTATTTTGGTTTTGGGGACCTATTTCCATAATGGTAGTGTATGTGGGACCCTGTGGGTATGGGCCCTTAGCCCTTTTCAGGGACTGTAAAGGGTACAAATAGGGTATATATTAGGTATATAGGGAAGTGTCGGGTTTAGGGTTTAGGGTTAAGTATGGGCCCCTAATATGGACCCTTACCCAGAGAGCCCAATACCCCTTAATTAAGGAATATAGTTTAAATCATAATATGAACTCTAAGTTTAGGGTTTAGGGTTTAGGGTTAAGTATGGGCCCCTAATATGGACCCTTAGACCTTTGTGAGGAGTTGTAAGGACCCTTAAGAGTCTATATGGGTGGTTGTCAAAATTAGGGTCCCTTTTGGGGTGCTTAATATAATACGGCACCTATTATTTAGGGTACCCAAAAAGGGACCCAAATTTTGACAACCACCCATATAGGGTATATAGTAGGTATATAAGGATCCCAGGGTAAAGGGCCCATACGAGGGGCCCCTGGGCCCATGGGTTCATCCTAAGACTAAGGACCCTCACTGATCCTTGGGGTTTAGGGCTTGGGGTTTAGGGTTTGGTAGGGTTTGGGGTCTAGGGTTTAGGGTTTGGGGTTTAGGGTTTGGTTGGGTTTCTGGTTTAGGGTTTGGGGTTTAGGGATCCTTCACAAACCCCTCTAAGGACCCTGACATCGGGATCTAAATAATCAAAAAGATAGGATTTCGGGGTACCTCATGCCAAGTACAATACGGATCCGGCTTCCGGAATACGAACCCGTACGAGGACACAAGTCCCTGATCAACCCTAAACTTGCCCTAAACCCTGAACCCCTAAACCCTAAACCCCTAATCCCCTAAACCCCAAACCCTAAACCCTAAACCCTGAACCCTGAACCCTAAACCCTAAACCCTGAACCCTGAACCCTAAACCCTAAACCCTAAACCCCTAAACCCTAAACCCTAAACCCCTAAACCCCTAATCCCCTAAAACCGCGCACCCTAAACCCCTACACCCTGGACCATAAATCCGAAACCTTTTGAGAAATTCCGGGGCGGCTCCCACCTCGGTAATGCCTTAGCGGTGGGGTCCCCACTCTCCTTGGCGCCTCGGAGTGCGTGGCAAGGTTTCGGGAGGAGGGTTTAGGGGTTTACGGTTTATGTAGGTTTAGGGGTTTTGGAGGTTAGGGGTTTTGGAGGTTAGGGTTTAGGGGTTTAGGGGTCTAGGGGTTTAGGGCCTATTAGGGGTTTAGGATTTGGTGGTTTGGGGTCTGCGGCTTCGCAAAACTTGGCGTGTCTGTGGTTCAAGGGTGAAGACCACCCTGAACCCAATCCCAGGGTGTGCAGAGTATCACGGCCGAAAACATCAACAAGCGTTCGGAGCATCTTTAGAACAAGTATCAAGATAAGTTATGTGATAAAGAAAAATGGCTCTGTTTTTGCACACCCCCGGCATTAGGACGGCGTTGGGGTCGGTTCGGGTTGACGGCCCTGGCTTTGGGTACAGGCCCCTTTAAAATTGCTTGATTTCGCTTGTTGGGTTTGAGATTGTGACTGGCATTTATCGAGACAAATCGCAGGGTGAATAACTGTGGCCCTACAACCCTAAACCTTACAACCCCAAACCCAAAACCCTTGTCCCCTGTGAACCGGAGAGAGCCTAAGTACTGTTTGGGAGATGAATACAAGGCCCCCCCATGCGCCCCATCATAGCTAGTTTAGGGCTTTGTTTAGGGCTTAGGGCCTAGGGTTCATAGCTAGATTCAGGACTCAGGTGTGGCCTTGTAATTTCATTTTCTGGCCTTTCCCTCAACAGAACGACGTATTTTCATTTTCTGGACCTTTTAAAAAAAAGAACGAGAAGAAGAACTCCCAAATCCTAAACCTCAGACACAAAACCCCCTAAATCCATTAATCCCTAAACCCCAAACCCAAACCTTAAAGCCACAACCCTAAACTGTGGTGTTCGCCGAAGAGCGGTCCGTCTGAGTGGCCGTGTCGACTACAGCAGTAGGGACGCTGTCAAGGTCCCTCCGGAGATGATAGTAAGCCTTCGAACTGGCTTAAGGTGCAGAGCTCAGGGTTCAGGGTTCAGGGTTCTTTTTAAAAAAACACTCGTGTCTTTTGGTGGCCGAGGTTCAGGGGCTGGGGTTTAGGCTTTACGCATTGGGGCTTAGTCTAACGAGCCTATAACGGAAGGTCTAGTCGTCCAAGCGTCTAGCGCGTGCAGGCTACAGAGCTTGAGGGCTATGTTAACTTAGGGTTTGGGGTCGCAGAGCTTCTGGTTTTGAAGGCTAAATTAGGGTTTAGGGTTAAGGGTTTAGGGTTTAGGGTTTAGGTTTAGGGTTTAGGGTTTTTGGCTCATTGGTGCCATGCCTTGAGGTTCCGTAGTATAATCATCGTAAAGCCAGTCCAAAACTCTACGCTATTTGTTGATGCCGCTTTATTCGCTGAAGGTGAAGCCATCCATCAAAGCTGTACATTTCGAGGGATCAAGTTTCTAGTTCCATCCTACGTGTTCTGTTTTCTTTAACACTTGTCACCAATAACGCAAAGATAAAAGACTGAACCTTCTAGAGTGTTGGGCAGTTTATAAGTAAGTCTGTTTTGCCTGCTGACTGAGTCCCCTGGATTTTCAAGTAATCCCAAACACCAAAGACCGAAACGCTAAGCCCCGAAGCCTAATCTCCCTAAGAGATGCCGTATAGTATAAACCTTGTTAACTTGTAGAACCCTTACCCCAAGGGTCCGAGTACCCAATAATCATATACTCTCCAAAATCCTAACCTACGTAACTACTATCCTAAAACCGAGTACCTAATTATTGGGTCCTTTGGACCCTTGGGGTTAAAGGAACCCTATGATAGAACCCCATAGTACCCTTTAAAGGAGACCTTGTAAGACGCCCTCAGCGCCTGCTCCAGCCGCCGACAACGTGCGACTTCGGGAGAAGCAGAGCCAGGGACGTGTTGGCCAAGATCGCCGTCCTGGCCATTGGGGGGACTCCGGAGTTCTACAGTAGGGCTCCCTTTAAGGGTACTATAGCTACTATAGGATTTATGATAGGGTCCCCTTCAGGGGTGTAGAATTAACATTCCGGGCTGAAGGTTTAAGGGCGAAGGATTTGGGGTCTGGGGCTTCGGCCTCAGCGTTTTGGGTTTGAGCCCTCGTCGAAACCCTAAACCCTAAACCCGAAACCCTAAACCCGAAACCCTAAACCCGAAACCCTAAACCCTAAACCCGAAACCCTAAATCCTAAACCCTAAACCCGAAACCCTAAACCCTAAACCCGAAACCCTAAACCCGAAACCCTAAATCCTAAACCCTAAACCCGAAACCCTAAACCCTAAACCCTAAACCCGAAACCCTAAACCCTAAACCGGAGCGTGTAAAGAGTTTAAACAAGTTGCCTGCCCTGGACCTTATATCTTACCTGGGATCCCCCACGAGTCCCCACGAGGGTGTACTTGAAGGGGCAGGGGACTTAGTAAGTAGGTTATAAGTATAGCTATAAGTGCCCTAAATGGAGTTACCCTACGTATAACCCTACTTATAACCAACTTACTAAGTCGCTTGCCCCTTCAAGTAGGGTTTAGGGAACCGGAAGCAAGGTAGAGTCGCGTCTCTAATCTCCACATCGTAGAAACAAATAAAGACAGCCCCTCCCCGAAATGTTAAGCACCATATGGGTAGTTCTCTAAATTAGGGTCCCTTTTTGGATCCCCACAGTAGTACGGCACCCCTATTAAAATGGAGCCGCAAAGGGGCCCTAATTCGGAGAACTATCCATAGTAGTAAGGAGGGCGATCTCACGAAATCAGGTTCCTGCGTTGAACCCGATTGTACAAAACAACAACTATCAAACACTTATGACATCCTTCGGTTTAGGTAGGGCGTATAGCAAAAGCCAGAAAAAGCCAGAAAGTTGGAACATCATTCTCCTCCTGCCCTTAAAGTAGTAAAGTATAGGGGATCCCAGCACTAATCCTCCTAAAGCCATGTTCCAACTTTCCGGCTTCTACTGTATAGGGTTTGGGGTTTAGGGCCTATAGCGCGAAATCGCCCAAACCCTAAAACCTCAAACCCAAAGAAAGGTCGGCGGGGGACTTAGTAAGGAGGTCGTCAGTAGAGTTTTAAGTACGCTCAGAGGGATCCTTCCTAATTGGGGCTATGGTACTTATACTTATAACTCTAAAAGAACTACTTACAGTAGAAGCTAGAAAGTTGGAACATCATTAGCCTCATGCCCTTAAAGTAAAGTAAAGGGAATCCGAGCATAAATCATCCTAAATCGATGTTCCAACTTTCTGGGGTTCACTATACTAAGTCCCCGGACCCTCCATGTAATAGAGGCGCGTTAATAATTAGAATAGGGTTTGGGTGTATAACATTATACTCTAACTATAGCAACGAGCCCCCCGAACCCTATTCTAATTATTAAGGACCCTATATTAGAGAAGCCTATTATAGATCCCTCATAGAACCCTTTAAGGGACCCTTTCTAGGAACCCTATTCTGATCATTAAGGACCCTCCATGTAGATATCCCATCCTCTGTCTCGAACTGCGGAGAGGAGGGCTTGAAACTGGCCGTCGACCTGAGTGGAGATTGAGGCCGGGCTTAGTGTTTAGGGTTTAGGGTGTGAGGTTTAGGGCTTCAGGTTTAGGGTTTTAGGTTTAGGGTTATAAGTTTAGGCTTTTAGGTTCAGGGTTTGGGTGCGTGTTAAAGGGGTGTTAGTGTAAACGCTAGAGCCTTATTATACCCCCAAACCCAAGGCCCTGCACCTCTGGACCGCCTCACGCCCTACACCCAGAAGCTTGCGGAGGCCACGATTCATCCAACCAGTTGAGGTTAGGGATATGGGAGTTTCCGAAAATTAGGGGTATCTTATTTTGGGGTCCTTATAATAGGGATCCTAGTATTCAGGGTAGTATATCAGGGTCCCTATTTTCGAGAACTCCGGTTGGATGGCTAGACTTCAGGGTGCAGGTGCTTGGGTATAGGCTGCGGGTATTAACTTTAATGGCCGTTTCTGGGACTCTAACACTCTAACACTAGGTGCATTGAAGCAACAGCACCTAGATCAGACCATACACACCAGCACAGTATATGGCACACGTGCCAGGCCCGCATTGACGGTAGTGTGCATGGTGCATGCGGGACTTTCGAAAAATGTCTACATGTCAAGTTCCAGAAGAGAATCAAAGGGCAACCTCTGGCGTTACATGGGCGTTTTCGAAAATTGGGGTACCTTATTTTGGGATCCTTATAATAGGGATCCTACTATTTAAGGTGCTATTTTAGGGTCCCCAATTTTCGGAAACTCCCACATGGGGATTCTACTGCCCCAGAACGTTTAGAGATTACCCGCTCGACTCCTAAGACTATGCATGGCCATCGGGACCGAATGTCATGTTGAAAGTGTGTCAGAAAACCCTAAACCCCAAACCCCTATAAACCCTAAACCCCTAAACCCTCAGCCCCAAATCCCTAAACTCTAACCCTGTAAGTGCCGGGCCCGTATCCATATACCGCCTCCCTAAACTCAAACCCTGTAAGTGCCTGGCCCAGATCCGCATGCCGCCTTGAGGCTTAAGGCACTGCACGGGTTTAGGGTTTAGGGTTTGGGGTTTAGGTTTTGGGATTTAGGGTTTAGGGTTTAGGGTTTAGGTGAGCACTTCAACCGCTGACTTCAAATCCCTAAACCCTCCCAAACCTAGACCCCTACAGTCATCTCTGAATCCTACTATCCCCAAACTTCCCAAACCTAGACCCTTGCAGTCATCTCTGAATCCTACTATCTCTGAATCCTACTATCCCCAAACTTCCCAAAACAACTCGAGCCTAAACCCTAAATCCTAAACCGCCCCTATACCCGTAAAACCCCAACTTCCCAAGCCCCGGAACCCTGGTCCAGGCCCCCCAATCCTAAGGTCCTAAACCCTTAGCCCCAAGCCCAAAACCAACAAAAATGAAAACCCCAAAGCTTACGCCGAAGCCGAGAATAAGAAACCGGTTCAGGGTTTAAGGGTTAAGGGTTTAGGGTTTAGGGCTCAGGGTTTGGGTTAAGGGAGAAATCGGTTCAGGGTTTAAGGGTTAAGGGTTTAGGGTTTAGGGCGTTGGGTTTGGGTTAAGGGAGAAACCGGTTCAGGTTTAAGGGCTAGGGGTTTAGGGTTTAGGGCTCAGGGTTTGGGTTAAGGGAGAAGCCGGATCAGGGTTTAAGGGTTAAGGGTTTGGGTTTTAGGGCTCAAGGTTTGGGTTAAGGGAAAATCAACGAACCACCTTAAACCCGAAAACCGGCAAACGAGGTCCTCCAGGTCTTTTCAGAATTCCGAATCCTTTCCTCAAAAACTAGTTCAGAACCCTTATAGGAACCCTTATGATACCTTCAAAAACCCCTATTTGGGTACATGGACCCTTAGGCTTAGGGCTTAGGGTTGATTGAAGGTTTAGAGCTTTCAGGCTTTAGGGCAGATCAGGGCCCAGGGCTCCTAGTTCATGGTTGGGATATAGGGTTTAGGGTTTAGGGTTTAGGGTTTAGGGTTGGGATAGGATGAAAAATCTACATTGTTGATCCTTCTTGGGTTTAAGTATCCATAAAAATGTAAAATGATATCCAACTATGACAAAGTACTAAACGCCATAAACCTTGAATGAAAGCACCTAGAACTGCCCAACCTAAAACTGAAACTCCGAAACTTTAAATCCAAAACCCTCATCCGAAATCCTGTTTAATCTAAACCCTGAACCAAAGAACCGGTGTCTCGACTCCACCCGCCTATTAAAACCGAAAAGTTTTCAACAATGGGTTCGGGGTTTAGGGGTTTAGGGTTTTAGGGCTTAGTGGCGCCTCAACCCTTACACTATAGCAAAAACAAAGCATGATGAATCCCAAGGCACACCCTAACCTAATCCCCCAAACCCTGAAGCCCTCAATGAGAAAACCAGATTTCTCATGGCTTAAACCCGAAGTCGGCGTGTCGGCTGTTGGCTTAGGGTCTAGGGTGTAGGCTTTAGGGTTTAAATAGGGTTGCTGTGGTTCCCGGTCGAGCCTTCAATCGGCTCACTTCAGTCAAAGCCCAAGCGAGGTAGTCAGACTGCCTCGAGCTGCGGGCTTTAAATGGGGGCTTAGAGTTTAGAGTTCAGGGGTTTCGGGTTGAAGGGTAACCCTAAACACGAAACCCTACGTCTCGGCGCCCGTAGGGTTTTGAATTTTGGGATTTAGAGCTTTTCAGTCTTTCAGGGGCCTAACTGTGACCTTAGGCTCCGACTCTGCAAACCTAAAGCCCTAAAGCCGAACAGTGAAAACCTCGAAACCCAAACATGCAGGGCTTAGCTTGGTCTTTCGGGGTTAGGGCCCCAAAAAGCACGCAAGCAAAAATTAGGATAGGGATATCCCATATAGACCCCCTTATAATGAGGCCCAATAAGGCAAGGATATCCCTATAAAATGCTTATGCTTATGTGCTTTTTGGGTCCCTAAGGGGTTTCAGCAAACAACGCATCCTTACATGGACGTCCAAGTAGCAGACTGCTTGCTACATACCCCTCACAAAGAGCCCCTCAGCCCCCATCCAGCATGAATCTTACCCCAAACCACAAAATACTCGAAAGCCTGAAGCCCAAACTCTACACCTTAAACCCCTAACCCTAAACCCTGAGCCCTAAACCCTAAACCTCAAACCCTAAACCCTAAACCAAAAACCTCAAACCCCTAGCTAACCCTAAACCCTAAACCCAAAACCTGAAACCCCTAACCCTAAACCCAAAGCCCTAAACCCTAAACCTGAAACCCCTAACCCTAAACCCTAAGCCTTAAACCCTAAACCAAAAACCCCTAACCAAACCCTAAGCCCTAAACCCTGAACCTTAAACCCCGAACCCGCAACTAAGGCGAGGCACTTCAAGTGATACAATCGCCGAGCCGCACCCGG